>JADLZN010004581.1:0-74278 GCA_018155175.1 Sinocyclocheilus anophthalmus
ATAATTACAGGGGCGGACCAGTGCAGAGGAAGTGTAATGAGATGCAGTATGGGCTCTAAGATAAGATGATGAAGGTGTATAAAGAGGTCATCCTGGGTGTTAAGACAGTAACCAGTATTTATAGATGAGTTTGTTCCAGGAATGCTGGACTGAGATTAGTATTGCTTTTCTTGTTGAACGAATAAAGGTTAGGTTATAAGAAGTAGTACTACCAAAAGCAGAAGAAAAAACACACACGCACAAAGAATAGTGCCTTTTAAAGGAGATCCATGTTTTTTTTGTGGCATTTTTGCCTTTATTGTGATAGGACAGATCAGACATGACAGGAAGCAAAGTGGGAGAGAGAGAAGGGGGCGGGTTTGGGAAATGTCCTCGAGTCGGGATTCAAACACGGGATGCCCGAAGCGCAGCTGTATGTCGACATGATGTATGTCGGCGCGCTGCCCACAAGGCTATCGGCACCAACTCAATCTATTCTCATGTCCCAACTAAGTCACAATAATTATTTTATTATGATATACATGCCTATATAAATAATAATAATAAAATAATGTTATCAGCAAAATTCACCTTTAACATTGTTAATTTTATGTTTCATTTTTGACCAATGAATCACGCTTAAAATATGAGGTGGCGGAAAGAGAGTTTGTTACCATAACTGTATAGAAGTACACTTCTTGCAGGCTGAGGAGTCTAATATCTTTTTAATATCTTTATATTTTTCCAAAAAGCTCCCACACATGCTGAACTAACTTTTACGGGTATGTAGCAACTTATTATGTAATAACTGCGCATAATTACAAACTGCACAGAATGTGATAGTATTACATTATTATTGTATAAAATGTTCATAATGGTAATACTTTTCTCAAAATTAATAAACTTGAGCTCATATGTAATAAAAACAATTATACATTATGATTAATGTATACATTATAAACTGACAAAAATATAATATTTTGTCCTACATATATAATTATATTTATATAAAGTCATAAGCCCCCCAGGATAAGGGGAAGTAAAAATATTTGTGCTTTGATGGTACCGATGTGCATATAATATATATATCTAGAGAGAGAAGAGAGGAGAGAGAGCGAGAGAAAGAGATGCAAAAGAGTCTCAGAACGGAACTATATGTCTTGCTTTGCTTAATTTTCATGTATTAAATTAATTTATTTTTGAGAAATAATTTGTACATGAATGGACTTAAGCCAAAGCAAATATTTTCACGTCTTGAGATTCATTTTAGCGCATGTCTATAGAAACTAAAACATAGGCGTGACCTAAGGGAGGGGACATGGTTCCTAGCATTCCATGGAAAAAAAAAACTTGATGCCATTACGAAGTCTAGTATGTGTGCAAAGTAGTTCTCCTTTATCATTTCAAATGCAATAGCCTGACACTCATGAATCGGTCAATGGACATTATGTGATTAGCTACACTGCTCAATGCTGCAAACATTGTAAACAGAAACATCTGATGCTCTCCAGAGCGCAAATGCAAATAAGCACAGAAGAGTTTGCCAAATATTTTATTAAAGTTTTAACTAAGGGTGCTCTTGTTTTTTTGTTTTTTTTGTGAGAGTGATTAGCTCCCTAAACTGGACGTGACATTATAAACTGATTTCTGTATGGATTTAATATGGAATGTTGCTTAAATACGGGAACAGTTGGCAATCCTAATTTGCATGTTTTAAACACTTAGATTATTTTCTTACTTTGGCCATGCATTAAATGCACATCATTGAAAGAACGCAGTTTGCTGACATATTTACTTTAAAGTCCGTGTGAACCAGAAGTTGCTGCCGGCTGGATATCAGGGGGTGGCGTATTTCAAACTGAAACGGAATATTGAGTAGATGGGCAAGGTTTTATTTTTGCGCTCCTCCTCTCATCTCTCACTCATAGCAAACTAACGGTTGGAGGGGCGTGGTTAAGGATACTCTGCCCAAGCTGTCAAACTGATCTCATCAGAGAACAAACGCCATTCCACAGTGGAAGCGAATTTTCAGATTTTGATTAAAGATTACCAAAAAAACACTTAATTAACTTTCACAGATTAATTGTTGACCTTAAGACTAGCAATGTGCACAAAAAAAAAAATATTGTAAATTTTGATTTCATGCGGACTTTAACATCTCAGGCAATGTCCGTGGTATGATGGCAATGACAGTGGTTACATATAAATATATTTTAATTGATCAAAATTATTGCTAGGATCAATTCAGTTGCACCCCTACTAAATTCTTTGTCCTTTGAATTAAATACATTTTTTAATGAACAAATTTGGAAAAAACAAACAAAAGTTTCCAAAGTCTAAAGTAGTCTGGGATAGATTGCGTTATCTGCCTCAGGCAACGGCAGCACAGAGCACAAGTTAAATGAACAATTATTCACTTTAATACAAGTTATAACATGAATATACAGATATGTTGAAAAATAAAGTACAACTTACAATCACGAATTTATGTGCCTATAAGCGGTTTTAATCAGGGAAATCATCAGTATAACAGCCTGTGAAGAATGGGTCAGTTACATGGCATTTATCTCAAGAAGATAAAACCGTCTAATCATATCGCACAAATTATAAATGCATTAGGCCTATACATTTGTGTAGAATATAAACAAGATTTTATAACAACTATTCCCCAGTTTCACAGACAGGATTTAAGCCTAACGCCAGACTAAAATCTAAGTCTGAGCTGTTTCAACTGAAAGAAACTTGCTCTGACTGATCAAAATATATCAGTGCCTTTATTTTGTCTCAAAATGCACACCAGTGATGTTTTTTTTCCTAAGGCACGTTTATAAAAATTACTTAAATGTCCTTATTGAACTATGGCCTAATCCTGGCTTAGTCTAAGCCCTGTCTGTGAAACTAGGCCTATATCTCAAAAATTAAGCATGTCATAATCACAAAATTAGTAAAGCGTTATAAAAATACAGTTCCCACTGTAGCCTACTAAGCTAATTTCTTTTAAAACCAAAAACTATGATTATGTTTTGTGCTCAAATGTATTATATTGGAAGAAATTATGATATTGTAAACATAATAATAATTGGTTTAAATTATGTGCTGGTATTACCAATGGAACTGTGATTAATTATAAGTTGCCACAGTGTGTTCATAATGTAAAACATTTCTCATACAATAACCTTTACATTATGTGAGAAATTGGTATCAATGAAAAATTATTAGCACAATATTTTTACGGGAGAACCAATTAATACTTAGACAGTTATTACAATAATAATGTAATATTACATTATGTGCAGTTTTTGCATTATGTGTAGTTATTACATTATGAGTTGCTACAGGGTGTGGATAGATTGTCCTTCTTTTGCTGGTCATCTCTGGCTTCATGATTTTGGTTGGAAGTAATAGTTACACACCTTATCATCACCTTAATTTTTCTGTTCTCTTTCTAACATTTGTTCAGTATCTCACTATGGGAATGCCCCGGAAGCACCAATGGCACCACGTCTGCCAATCACGGCAGACCAATCACTGCAGCGATCAGGGAGTCCCGCCTCCCTGTATATAAAGTACCTGCCATTTTGTCATTCTTGCTCTTGTACCCATGGAAATTTTCAGAAGATGTCCTAAGCAGACTTTTTGAATTATTGCTAAACAGTTTACAGACGAAGCTGTAAGGTAATGTCCCAAACGCAATATTCTTATGTTCGTGAGAATGCACTTGGAGTTGGATGAATTCGCCGTTACAATGAGTTTTTCAGTAGTCTGCGTTTTGTTTTCCCAAGTTTTGGTGTCACTCATCAAGCACCAAAAAGAGGGAAAAAGAGAGCTACGGAGTCAAAATAATGCCACATATATATGCAAAATAATAAAGTTTTGCAAATGAAAATAAAAGTATTGAGAAAAAATAAATGTGTTTTTGCAAACAAAAATAAAGAATTGCAAAAGAAAATAAAGTATTCCGAGACAAAAAGAAGTTTTGCAAACAAAAATAAAGAATCACAAAATAGAAATAAAACAGAGCAAAAGCAATGATTTCACAACACATATTTTCCATGGCCATATCTACTAATTTATTTGCAACGCTGCTTTTATTTTGCGTTTCAGTCAAGTTTGAGCTTGCGATACCGTTTTCCCTTTGCACTTCATGTTTCTGCGCATCTCGCTTTGTGGCACTGTTTTGACATGGGGGTGGAGTCAATGGGGGCGTGTACAACAGGCCTGGGCACGCCTCCCTGGAAGTGACGTCATCGGCCCGAGACGCAGCTCACTGATCCAGGCACCATCACTGAGCAGAGGCATGCGGGTGGATTATGGAGTCAAAATAATGCCACATATACAAACCCAATTCCAAAAAAGTTGGGACACTGTACAAATTGTGAATAAAAAAAATTGTGAATGCAATGATGTGGAAGTTTCAAATTTCAATATTCAGAATACAACATAGATGACATAAAATGTTTAAACTGAGAAAATGTATAATTTTAAGGGAAAAATACGTTTTAAATTTCATGGCATCAACACTCAAAAAAGTTGGGACAAGGCCATGTTTACCACTGTGTGGCATCCCCTCTTCTTTTTATAACAGTCTGCAAATGTCTGGGGACTGAGGAGACAAGTTGCTCAAGGAATAGGAATGTTGTCCCATTCTTGTCTAATACAGGCTTCTAGTTGCTCAACTGTCTTAGGTCTTCTTTGTCGCATCTTCCTCTTTATGATGCGCCAAATGTTTTCTATGGGTGAAAGATATGGACTGCAGGCGGGCATTTCAGTACCCGGATCCTTCTACGCAGCAATGATGTTGTAATTGATGCAGTATGTGGACTGGCATTGCCATGTTGGAAAATGCAAGGTCTTCCCTAAAAGAGACGACGTCTGGATGGGGAGCATATGTTGTTCTAGAACTTGAATATACCTTTCAGCATTGATGGTGCCTTTCCAGATGTGTAAGCTGCCCATGCCACACGCACTCATGCAACCCCATACCATCAGAGATGCAGGCTTCTGAACTGAGCGCTGATAACAACTTGGGTTGTCCTTGTCCTCTTTAGTCCGGATGACATGGCATCCCAGTTTCCCAAAAAGAACTTCAAATTTTGATTCGTCTGAACACAGAACAGTTTTCCACTTTGCCACAGTCCATTTAAATGAGCCTTGGCCCAGAGAAAAAACCTGCGCTTCTGGATCATGTTTAGATAAGGCTTCTTTTTTGACCTATAGAGTTTTAGACGGCAACGGCGAATGGCACGGTGATTGTGTTCACCGACAATGTTTTCTGGAAGTATTCCTGAGCCCATGTTGTGATTTCCATTACAGTAGCATTCCTGTATGTGATGCAGTGCCGTCTAAGGGCCCGAAGATCACGGGCATACAGTATGGTTTTCCGGCCTTGACCCTTATGCACAGAAATTGTTCCAGATTCTCTGAATCTTCGGATGATATTATGAACTGTAGATGATGATAACTTCAAACTAATTGCAATTTTTCTCTGAGAAACTCCTATCTGATATTGCTCCACTATTTTTCGCCGAAGCATTGGGGGAAAATTTTTTGTTTGGGGATCCTCAGCCCATCTTGGATCTGAGAGACACGCCACTCCGAGAGGGCCTTTACACCAATATGTTGCCAAGGGACATAATAAGTTGCAAATTTGGCCTCCAGCTGTTCATCTATATGTACATTTAACTTCCGATCTATTATGCTACCTGTGTCCCAACGTTTTGGAATGGTAGCTGCTCATGAAATCCAAAATGAGCACATATTGGCATGGACACATCAAAATGGTCTCACTTTTCACCATTTGAATGTTATCGTATTCTATTGTGAATAAAAAAAGTTAGGATGAGCTTATAATTATTCCATTCCTTTTTATTCACAATTTGTACAGTGTCCCTACTTTTTTGGAATTGGGTTTGTATATGCAAAATAATAAAGTTTTGCAAAAGAAAATAAAGTTTTGCAAACGAAAACAAAAGTATTGAGAAAAAATAAATGTGTTTTTGTAAACAAAAATAAAGAATTGCAAAAGAAAATGAAGTATTGCGAGAAAAAAAAAAGTTTTGCAAACAAAAATAAAGAATTGAAAAATATAAATGAAACAGCACAAAAGCAATGATTTTGCAATACATATTTTCCATGGCCATATCTACTAATTTATTTGCAAAATTGCCTTTTTTCGTTTCAGTCAAGTGTGAGCTTGCGATACCGTTTGATCCCTTTGCGCTTCACGTTTCTACGCGTCTCGCTTTGTGGCACTGTTTTGACATGGGGGTGGAGTCAATGGGGGCGTGAACAACAGGCCTGGGCATGCCTCCCTGGAAGTGACGTCATCGGCCCGAGACGCAGCTCACTGATCCAGGCACCATCACTGAGCAGAGGCATGCAGGTGGATCGTTTCCTTTTATTCACTATAACATTAAAACATGCATGGTTTCGTTTTATTAACAAATGTATATGTGTATTAACAGTGTTTGCTCAAGTTAAAGAAGTTGTTAACATGAACATCTGCTGATTACGTCTCTAAATGTGCACACTTTTATAGCATTAAAATGTGCATTGTTTCATTTGGTTAACTAAATGTGTTTGTTTAAAATCTCTTTGTTTACATGAGTTCAGAGTTATTGCTAGTTTTAATGTTAAAGGATGCAATTAACTTCATAAACTAACTTACATCATTAAAAAGGTCTACGACTCAAGCTTCATATCGATCTTGACTTCGTTTTTCATTTACATAACTCCTGGCATAAATTAAGAAATGATTGTAACTCAGTCATTCTTGAGAAGTGGAACAAAACAGGGTGCAAAATTAAAAAAATAATACCTTGTACTCAGACAAATGAAAATATATGTACTAAGCTACTGAGCTATGCTTTGATACAACCTCCCAACTTTTAACTCATTTAAACAAAGAACGCTTCTGTGCGCTGGCGTCCTCCCACAGGTTAAGAGATTTTAAACAAACACATTTAGTTAACCAAATGAAACAATACACATTTTAATGCTATAAAAGTGTGCACATTGAGAGAAGTAAACAGCAGATGTTCATGTTAACAACTTATTTAACTTGAGCAAACACTGCTAATACACATATGCATTTGTTAATAAAACGAAAACACGCATGTCTTAATGCTAGAGAATAAAAGGAAACGATCCACCTGCATGCCTCTGCTCAGTGATGGTGCCTGGATCAGTGAGCTGCTCTCGGGTCGATGACGTCACTTCCAGGGAGGCGTGCCCAGGCCTGTTGGACACGCCCCCGTCCCTTGACTCCACCCCCGAGTCAAAACAGTGCCACAAAGCGAGACGCGCAGAAACGTGAAGCGCAAAGGGAAAACGGTATTGCAAGCTCAAACTTGACTGAAACGCAAAATAAAAGCAGCATTGCAAATAAATTAGTAGATATGGCCATGGAAAATATGTATTGCAAAATCATTGATTTTGTGCTGTTTCATTTATATTTTGCAATTCTTTATTTTTGTTTGCAAAAACACATTTATTTTTCTCAATACTTTCATTTTCGTTTGCTAAACTTTATTTTCTTTTGCGAAACTTTATTATTTTGCATATATATGTGGCATTATTTTGACTCCATAGAGAGCTCACTACTCTCAGCACAGCTCCATATTAGTTTTCACGTTGTGGTGGACTTACCGTATAAAGAGAGTGCAGACACCTTCATGGCCACCTAGAATAAGCCAGAAAGACATGGAAGGAAAAGGCCTTTTCACACTGAGCGCGAAAATGCGAAACGAATATCGGACATGATGACGCGCTGGAATAAAACAATAGATTTCTATGGATGCTTCCACATAGACCGCGAACATTCGCGCACCGAAAATGCGAATGCTTTTTTTCCCTACCAGTCCGACGAATCTTTTCAGTTTCGCAAAGCGAGAACACGGGCCGTCCAATAAGATTTGAGCTAGGATCACGTGACCAGAGCAGCTGCTGTTGCACAAAAAGATGAAAGTGGCGCTGTTTCGAAAACCAGTGTAAACAAACACAGAAGAAGTGTATGCTGAGTTACTGTTATCGTTGGTATTTGAGAACAGATTTATTCTCACATGTTCTTTATACAGAATAACATTTCTATTAATTGTCCACTGAATTATGTGATCTGTAGAGCACCGTCCGTTTTCTTCCACGTGTGTGGATGGAGTGTTATGAGTCAGAGCCTGTTCACTATTTTTCTACACATGATCTGGAAGCAAATAGACATATGACATATATTGCTTTCATGAAATATGAAAACAAATAGACAGATTGTGTTTTGTATGCAGCTCATGGTAATTTTATAAAAATAAAGGATGGTTGTAACAATTTTAGGCAGTGTAGCGTGATATTAACATACAAAGTTGGTCGCATTAAATACAAAAAGAGTGCATGGGTCGGCTGTAATCAAAATAAATTACTATAGATCACTCATTGAAGTTAGACAAGCACTCGAGATGGTGTAAAGTGGGTATAAGCAAATAACATTATAATTATGTACATTTTCAAGTGTAGCTTGATGCTAATTGTACTTCTAATTATATTTTAGGATGTAGCCTTTATTCTTGTAAGATCTGGTGTAGAACCGTGTTTATCTTCATAATGCTGGATATTGAGAAGCGGATTAGGGAAATCCATAAATCATCCACAAATGCAGGTAGGGGTCGGCGCCACATAGCGTGCAGGTGGAACTAGCAGAAGGCGAACAATCGGTCACTTTCAGTGTGAAAGCCATGGTCGTATCGATTCGCCTCGCTTTTCGCATGCACTCAGTGTGGAATAGGCTAAAGGCTTCTCCACATCCTTGTGCCTGGGAGTGAGGATTTCTGACCAAGGCATCTTATGCCTGGGTGGCTAATACAACGCTCAGCAGCGCTATTCCAACCCGACGGCTGCCCTCACTGTGGATTTTTCTCACTAAAACCCGACAAGACAAAGGAGACTCCAAATTGGCAAGATGAAGCGGACGAGACGAGATACTAAGTCATTATTATGAGAAAATTAGTCATTATTACGAGAAAGTTTCTCAGTATAACGAGATACTAAGTCATAATTATGAGAAAGGTTTTATATATCATTTAATTTTTTTTTTCTCAAATGTGGTGGAAAGGGCTTCCTAATTTCCCTGTAACAAGCAACCATATTTTTTTAAAAATAAGCCCAATAAACCACAACCCGTGACCCTGGATTTTTTTCATGCAACTTTGCAAAAAAAGAAGCCCAAAGTCGCGTATAATACGCGGACTTGGCAACTCTGCCTATTGTGCATCCTGTTGCCGAGCCCCGCCTTGATGTAATGATTGACAGGTTGGGGGCGTGATCGGCTCGGAATGCATTTTCAAATTCACATTGACTTAATATTATCGCGTGGTATTTAATGAAAATGCAATTGAAATGTCTTATGTTATATGTATATACATTTTGCTACCCTTTTGCTGCACCTTTGGCTCAGAATGCATTTTTGAAATTCTCATTGCATTTCACACGGTATTTTGATGAAAATGCATCTCAAGTGTCCTACCGCTAAGTCTAAATGCATTTAGGAAAAACAGCATTTAAATCATAATTTTGCTCGTTTTTGCTTGGACATTTTAAACATATCGAATCAATTTGGGTAATACATTTTCATTTTAATGTCGTAACTTATAAAGTATTAAAATACGTTTTTAATTTGCATATTAAAACGAGTGCAGAAAATGGCACATTTAAATTATATAATTGAATTTTCATTTTCCCCCTAACTTTGCACGTATGGGTAATGGGAAAATGTCAATTTAAATACAGAAATACATTGCGATTTTACATATTGCAGTGCCATTTTGCATAATACATTTCAAATGTAATTTTACTACCCATATGCTTCCATATTCCTTAAGGCCTTAAGGCATCTCGAGTAAAACAGCCCCACCTTTAACGGACCACACTCATTTTAATTTCTGGTTTTTCAACAGATGACAAGTTGGGGGACCCTGGATGAAGTGGGTGAAGCATGGTGGGAGTTGGCATATAAGCTGTTTCTTGAAAACGATCCAATAAGAACGACTCTGAGTAATGTTGCTTATTATATGAGTGGCGATACATGGAATGATTATGGATTCAGCCGTGAGACACATGTTCCTCCAACTGGGGAATTCCGTGGTGTTTCTAGAAAGGCAATCTTGGTGGTGATTTCAAGAAAAAGGAACATGGAATGGGGTGATTGGAAGAAGTTGCATGGGACAAGATCTAATACTGAACCTGAGGATCTAAACACCATTGACAAGGGACTTATAAACTGGATTACTGACCTGATATATAACGAGGACGGCAGCCCAAAACCATTTAATAGATAGGCTGAAGAATATTTATGATAATGTTACTGAAAAAGCATTTGTTCATAACTTTGAAAGAACCATTACAGAATGGGATGGGTGTTTTTATTATGACTTTTCCTTTTATTATTCTTATTACTATATCCATCAGTTAATCAGATTGAGTATATGTTCTGCAACATAGAACTGAGTCCATAGTAATGATCAATTCTATTCATCATTAACTCAAGGACTTGTTTTGTTTTGATCTTCAATTACATAAGGCAATTGATGTACTTCCAGTATTGTACATGTGACCGCAATAAACATCCATTCAAAAAGACAAATGTCGTTTTATTGAGAAGATGAATACCGTTAAGAAGAATATGATCAAAACATTTCTCCAGCATAACCAGTCTTTATGTGTGGTTTCACATTAGGAACCAGTGTTAAACACATAACACGTTCATGTGCGCTCGTGTACATTTCTGCGCTGATTACAGGTGCAACCGTGATCCTAGCTTTTCAGGAGCTAAATGGTCATGTGGTGCCTTGTATGATCTCACGAATCTTGTCTGTATCAGCTCGCAGGGCTGCATTGTGTGGGTCGATTTCTAGAGCCGCCTGATAGTCCTGAAGACCTAAAATAAAATCATCAGACTGATGTTGTGAAATTAGCGCTGATTTCTAGGAAAGTTACAAAGCGAACCAGACGTTGTGTGGTTATTGTAAAACAAAAAGTTTTGCAGAATTCAAATGGCAGTGTCCTTGAATTACATGTGTAGCAACAAGAATGCAGAATTTATTAAAATGTAACTTTTAGATTATGAACAATAGCCAAATAGCCCACAATGCTCTAATTTACAGATGCTGATGTCATGAATTATTTTTTGATAAAATTTTATTAAAAAATACTTATTTTTATATCTTAAAAACTGATGAACATTTTTGTTCTGCTGCATGGGACAAATAAAATGTGTTAACTGTTTTTGACAAGACTGAACTTTGAACAGCAAAAATATACATTCTGCATATCACAACAGAGGCCAATTTGATTGATGAAATTCCAACTCAAGAATATCAGCTATTTTTATAATAGAGATGACAGTGATTTCTCCCACACTATTTACATACAGATAACTGTGTATTTATATGACTGCAGAGGTTGATGTGTTTTGCATGAAAGCAGAATAACTGATGATCCTGTACCTTCCACATAAAGCTCAAGCTCACAGAATGCTGTTCCGCGCCTCACGTGAGCCTTCAGTCGAGCCGGAGCGTTTGCAGCGACCGCAGGCTTCAGTAACTCAAGGGCCTGTGAGAATTTATGTGTGTTAATGTGAAGGGAATCAGTGCGCTGTATACAAAAAGAGAAATTTAAAAAAGAACATAAACGCTAAAACTGACCTGAGAGCTATCCTCAATGGCTTTGTGAAGATTTCTCAGTTTGAGATGACAGGCCGCTCGGTTAGAAAATAAAGCCGGGATCTTCCTGTTGAGTTTTATGGCCAGATTATAAGCATTGACGGCAGCCTGGTAGTTTCCTGCCATGAACAATTTACTGCAGGAAAAGGGGAAAAAAGGTGATTATGATATTTAATGCTGTTTTTTTTTAAATAAATGACACTTGCTTTGATATTTTGTTTATTACATTCAGACATTTGTACTGCACCTGTACACTACCATTCAAACGTTTGGGGTTAGTAAGAAGTAATTAATACTTTGATTTAAAAAGGATGCATTAAATTGGTCAAAAGTGATGGTAAAAACATTCAACATGTTACAAAATATTTCTATTTCAAACAAATGCTGTTCTTCTGAACTTTGTATTCATCAAAGAATCCAAAAAAAAAAAAAAAGTATCTTGTTTCCACAAAAATATTAAACTGATTCAACTTTCTTGAGCAGCAAATCAGCATATTACAATGATTCTGAGACGGAGTGAATGATGCTGAAAATTCAGCTTTGATCACAGAAATAAATTACATTTTACCATATATTCATATAGAAAAACACTATTTAAATCGTAAATATTATTCACGTTTACTGTATTTTTGCAAATAAATGCAGTCTTGGTGAGCAGAACAGACTTCTTTTAAAACACTTAAGATCTTACCATCCCCAAACTTCTGAATGGTAATGTTCGTATAAAACACTATAAAATGTTAGCAAATAAACTGATGGAAGACATGTTGTCCTTCCTTTCTCTGTCAAAAACATGACTGTTTAGACTCATAGTTCTCATTAAAGAGACAGTTCACTCAAAAAATGAAAATTCTGTCATTAATTACTTACCCTCAGAACTGTTGAATAAATGACGTTATTATTGTTTTCTTTGTGCACAAAAAGCATTCTCATAGCTTCGTAAAATTACGGTTTAACCCCTGATGTCACATGGACTGTTTTACCGATGTCCGTGCTACGTTTCTGTGCGTTAGATTGTATCCTTGCTGTCTGTGGAAGATCAGAGAGCTCTCAGATTCCATCAAAAATATCTTCATTTGTGTTCCGAAGATGAACGAAGGTCTTACGGGTTTGGAGTATTTAATGACAGAATTTTCACTTTTGGGTGAACTGTCCCTTTAAGTGTGATCTGTGGCACTCACTCGCCCTTCTCTTTCAGCCAGTCTGGGTTTCTCTCTTCCTCTCTCAGGTCGTCCAGTTCGGCCAGATCTGTGTCCACTGCTCTCCTGGCCTCTGCCTGCTTCTTCAGCCACTGCTCACACACACATGGACATAATTAGGCTCTCAATATTGCAAACCATTTTAGTGCTAATCTATCATTTACTGTATAAAGCAGATCTGACCTCTTCCTCCTCCAGGACACGAGACTCTCTCAGCGCGGTGGGAAACACTCGTGGAGTGAAGCTGATCTGAATGCAGCCAGCTGATCTGGGAGCAGGCAGATCTTTTGGTATCTGTTTTCCGCTTCTCTGACCTAGCAAGAAAATACAGGAGCTTAATCAAAATCTTGTGACTTACATTTTTTTATTCAAAAATTTGTGACCCTGCAGCACAAAAGCAGTCATAAGTCGCTGGGGTATATTTGTAGCAATAGCCAACAATACATTGTATGGGTCAAAATTATCCATTTTTCTTTTACATTTACATTAGTCATTTAACAGACGCTTTTATCCAAAGCGACTTAAAAATGAGGACAGTGGAAGCAATCAGAATCAACAAAAGAGCAATGATATACAAGTGCTATAACAAGTCTCAGTCAGCCTAATGCAGTACACTTACCAAGTTTTTTGTTGGTGTTGTTAAATTATATAATAAATAAAAAGAAAACAAATAGAATAGAAAAAGAATAGAGCAAGCTAGTGTTAAAGGCCATTTTTTGCTTTTGTTAAATGTATAATAAATAAAAAGAAAACAAATAGATAGAATACAAAAAGAGTAGAGAAGCTAATGTTAAGGTTTTTTTTAAGAGAATAAGTAGTTTGCAAATGAATAGAGTGCAAGTCTAAATGGCGCGTTTTTTTTTTTTTTTTTTAAGAATAGAATTAGAATATAGAGTGCTAGAGTTAAAGGGTCAAATCATTAGGATATTAAGTAAAAATCATGTTCCATGAAGATATTTTGTAAGTGTCCTACCGTAAATATATCAAAACTTAATTTTTGATTAGTAATATGCATTGCTAAGAACTTAATTCGGACAACTTTAAAGATGATTTTCTCAATATTTAGATTTTTTTTGCACCCTCAGATTCCAGATTTTCAAATAGTTGGATCTCAGCCAACTATTGTCCTATCCTAACAAACAAACCATACATCAATGGAAAGATTATTTAAAATGACCCTAATATGGCTAGTTTTGTGGTCCAGGGTCACATATAATATATTTTGACTGCTTCTTTACAGTGTTTCAAAAACGAGGAACTCAATCAAAGAAGCGAGCATCATGTCAGGTCCTGAGAAGAACAGTGTAACATCAGATCTGTAATGGAGCACAAAGTTAAAGTGTGTTTACCAGATGTAGAGTCCCCAGTATTACGCATCAGCGTGACAGCAGGTGGATCTGTTTTCTGATAAACCGGTTGGTTGTCGTGCGTGCCGGTTCCTCGTGTTTTTTGCCGGTTTTCATTTTCTTCTGCTGTCTTTCTCTGCGTTTCTCTCCAGAAATCCAGTTCTGCCGTAGCTCTCGCACACTCTTCATCCTTCATCTTCTGAATCCTGCCCCGCTCCTCGTTCTCAAGCTAAACACAGGCAGAGAACTCAACAGCAAGCTAATGTTTGAGACAACCCATTTCAAAAAAAACAATTTTAGGGGGTTTTTTTTGTTAAGCGTCATTACCATTAATGTCGGATCATTAAGTGCGCTTCACTATTACCACTGGGAATTGCATTTATCTTCAAAGAAAAAACCCGTCAATAAAATACATATTCTCATATATATATATAATATGTGTGTGTGTATATGCATACGTTTTTTTTGTGCTTAATATACCAATAGGAGGCATTCATTATCGTCTCACAAAAAAAAAGTATTTGTAAATAAATTAATCTAAGCAAGCTAATGTTTGAGACAGCATTCAAATACATGAGAAATCATTCTGCATATATAGCAAAAATTGTCATGTACATTGATTCAAAAACTATAAAATAAAAATGTGACCCTCTAACTCTAGCACTCTCTATTCTAATTCTATCCTTTAAAAAAAACCTTTCCCTTTTTTGACTTGCACTCTATTCATTTACTAACTGCTTGTTTTCTTTAAAAAAAGCACTTCTCTAATCTTTTTGTATTCTATCAATTTGTTTTCTTTTTATTTATTATACAATTAACAAAAGAAAAAAAGGCCTCTAACACTAGCTTGCTCTATTCTATCTGTTGTCTTTTTATTTATTATATAATTTAAAAAAACCTTGCTGTGTGTACTGCGTTAAGCTGACTGAGACTCGTTATAGCACTTGCGTATCATTGCTCTTTGTTGATTTTGATTGCTTTTATTGTCCTCTTTTGTAAGTCTGCATCTGCTAAATGACTAAATGTAAAATGACATTTTTGTTATACTTATTTTAATCTATACTGATTCTAAATGGATAAATAACACTGTTGTCAACTAGATTATTCTCTTTAATCATCATGATGAGGAAAAATGCATGAAAACAAGCTTTATTTTCTTTATGTAAAACAAAAGTTCACGGTAAGACACCAGCACTTTCAAGGCAATGTCCTTTATGAGACCAAAAAACACTTTTAGACCTTCATCATGGTTTCCAGCGCATATTTCTTCTCCTGTTGAATCCTGGCAGCTTTGGCTTTAGATTTGTCTGCTTCTTTCTCCTGAACTTTGAGAATGGCTTGTTCTCGAATCTGCTTCTGTTTGTCTTTATCTTTGGAATAAACATATACATCTTTAAAGATAACTATATGCAAGAGATAGAGGAAAGGTTTCTGATCCAAGCTACCTGATGATGGCAGTAATGCACTGTTAAGTGCGGTTGCCAGTAAAAGAAAGTAAGAAGATGATAACTATATGCCTCAAGTACAGCACCGTGAGTACATTTCTATGTTGTGACCAGTGTGGGAAAGTTACTTTTAAAAGTAATGCATTACCAATATTGAGTTACTCCATAAAAATTAACTAATTACGTTACTTAGTTACTTTTTATGGAAAGTAATGCGTTACGTTACTTTTGCGTTACTTTTTAAATCTGGACAGGGCTTGCTTGTTTGTTTTTAAAATAAAAAAGTTATATTTTTGGCAAATATAAAAGCCTCTTCACACCAGACGTGAAATGAATGCGCCTCAGGCTGAAGGGAAAGTACCGTTAGAATGCAGAAGAGACATTTAAAAACTTCAGCAATAAACAAAGACACAAATGTGTGTCTAGAGTAATTTGTTTAGTCGATTGAACCTGATCACTCCAAGCTCGAAAACACCTCGAATGGGATTAAATAATAAAGCCATTGTGGGTTTGTTACATTTAATTAGTGCAGGTTGAGTCATATTCTGAGTTGCATTATGTTTATTCATTTTGAGGAATACTGAATCTGTGTTGTTGTTTTTTTTGCGTGTGGAGGAGATTCATTAATATTCATATTTATTTTGGAACTACAGTAACATCTGATTTCTGTCACCATGGCAACACCAGAGCTGTCAATCAATAATTGTAAACAAAAGTAACTTGCGTTACTTATTTGAAAAAGTTACTCAGGTATTCTCTTGTAAATTATAAAGTAATGCGTTACTTTACTAGTTACTTGAAAAAGTAATCTGATTACGTAACTCGCGTTACTTGTAATGCGTCACACCCAACACTTGGTGTGAAAGAATAAAAGACCTACCAATGTTTGTGAAGAGCTGCTCCCATAATTCATCTCTCCTCTTCTGCAGAGTGAACACTGCGACCCCGTCTCCAATCCTGGCTTCACTTTTCTCCTCATTTATTGGCCCAAATAAGAAAACTTCGCACAGAAACGGGGGGAAACTCACCTGCAGAAGCATTCAGAACACATGAAGCGAGCACAACACACCGTCGCGTGTTTCTGCAGGTTAAAGTTTCACATTTTCTCTGACCTTCAGATACTCGTCTGTGCAGATGACATGGACGTTCGCAGTTTTCACTCCTTTTAAAGGCAGGCTGATGTAAACTGTGCTCTGGTTTTGTGTCCATGTGTGATCTCTCACTATCAGCGGCATCTCTGACTCTCCGGAGAGAAACGTAAACACTGGTTGCTATGGCGTGACGGTGGTTGCTAAGGGGCGGAGCGATGGTCTGTCACTTCCGGTTTCAACAAGTCGGTTTTCGTCAGCTTTACTTCATAACATATAAAATAAAATCTCAAATAAAATAAACAATGCATAAAATATGATAAATATTAAAATGGAATGATATAATTAAAAACATAGTTAAATGCATTTGCATATCCAAATAATAAGCAGCATAATTTAATTAAAAATACATTTTAGAAAAAGAAAAACAGAATTTATTCGAAGTAGAATTTATATTATCTGTATTCATAAGTGCTGCTTAATATTACCACTGGGAATTGCATTTATCTTCAAAAAATAAAACTTCATAAATACATAACCTCATATATATACAGGTGCATCTCAATAAATTAGAATGTCGTGGAAAAGTTCATTTATTTCAGTAATTCAACTCAAATTGTGAACTCGTGTATTAAATAAATTCAATGAACACAGACTGAAATAGTTTAAGTCTTCGGTTCTTTTAATTATGATGATTTTGGCTCTAATTTAACAAAAACCCACCAATTCACTATCTCAACAAATTAGAATATGGTGACATGCCAATCAGCTAATCAACTCAAAACACCTGCAAAGGTTTCCTGAGCCTTCAAAATGGTCTCTCAGTTTGGTTCACTAGGCTACACAATCATGGGGAAGACTGCTGATCTGACAGTTGTCCAGAAGACAATCATTGACACCCTTCACAAGGAGGGTAAGCCACAAACATTCATTGCCAAAGAAGCTGGCTGTTCACAGAGTGCTGTATCAAAGCATATTACATGCAAAGTTGAGTGTGAAGGAAAAAGTGTGGAAGAAAAAAGATGCACAACCAACCGAGAGAAACCGCAGCCTTATGAGGATTGTCAAAAAAAAAAACCATTCATGAATTTGAGTGAACTTCACAAGGAATAGACTGAGGCTGGGGTCAAGGCATCAAGAGCCACCACACACAGACGTGTCAAGGAATTTGGCTACAGTTGTCGTATTCCTCTTGTTAAGCCACTCCTGAACCACAGACAACGTCAGAGGCGTCTTACCTGGGCTAAGGAGAAGAAGAACTGGACTGTTGCCCAGTGGTCCAAAGTCCTCTTTTCAGATGAGAGCAAGTTTTGTATTTCATTTGGAAACCAAGGTCCTAGAGTCTGGAGGAAGGGTGGAGACGCTCATAGCCCAGTTGCTTGAAGTCCAGTGTTAAGTTTACACAGTATGTGATGATTTGGGGTGCAATGACATCTGCTGGTGTTGGTCCATTGTGTTTTTGAAAACCAACGTCACTGCACCCGTTTACCAAAAATTTGGAGCACTTCATGCTTCCTTCTGCTGACCAGCTTTTTGAAGATGCTGATTTCATTTTCCAGCAGGATTTGGCACCTGCCCACACTGCCAAAAGCACCAAAAGTTGGTTAAATGACCATAGTGTTGGTGTGCTTGACTGGCCAGCAAACTCACCAGACCTGAACCCCATAGAGAATCTATGGGTATTGTCAAGAGGAAAATGAGAACCAAGAGACCAAAAAAAATGCAGATGAGCTGAAGGCCATGTCAAAGAAACCTGGGCTTCCATACCACCTGAGCAGTGCCACAAAATGATCACCTCCATGCCACACCGAACTGAGGCAGTAATTAAAGCAAAAGGAGCCCCTACCAAGTATTGAGTACATGTACAGTAAATGAACATACTTTCCAGAAGGCCAACAATTCACTAAAAATATTTTTTTTATTGGTCTTATGAAGTATTCTAATTTGTGGGTTTTTGTGGAAATGTGAAGCCAAACATCACATAAAAGAACCAAAAGACTACAACTACTTCGTCTGTGTGCACTGAATTTATTAATTACACGAGTTTCACACTTTGAGTTGGAAGTACTTAAATACAAGAACTTTCCACGACATTTAATTATTGAGATGCACCTGACATAAACCAGTAAAGAATATAAAATAATATAAGAGTGCTGTCAATCGATTCATCTTGATTAATGCATCCAAATAAAGGTTTTTTACATAAATGGTGTGTACTGTGTATATATGTTTTGTATTAATAAACACCACAACATATATTAGTATGTTTTGAAAATATTTGTCTTTACATATATTTATATTCATATAATTTATATTATATATAAATTATATAACATAATATATTTTTCTTAAATATATACATGCATGTGTATTTATATATGCATAATAAATATACACAGTACACATACATTATGTAAACAAACACTTTTATTTGAGATGCTGACAGCACTAATATAAATACATAAACATTTTCAAGAGAAGAGACATTTTCAACCTTTTATCATTTCTAAATAAAAAAGCTTATTTGTGGCGGGGGGTAAACTGCTGCACCTTTCAGCATAAACATTACACCGTATTGCTGAACAGAAAAAAAACCTCTTCCAATAAACACATGGTACGTGTATTTGGAAACTAAAGCAGAATATTGACAAGTGAAATTTTATTTATTAAGAAATACATTCAGTTGTTAAGGCTTATAGATACATTTACTGCTGCAGTGTGATGGAAACCAAACCATCACTGCTTGAAGAGTTTACAAAGATCTCCCTTTTCCTTTCAGTTCAGAAACACATTCAGAACAAACAACTTCAACAGAAGAATAATAGAACAGAATTCAACTGAAAATCAAGAGAGTTTAAGCAATGAATAAAGTGACATGAAACTGGACTGATGTTATTTCCTGAGCAAAATCACCTGTAAACCTGAGTTTTTACCTTACAGAGGTCATCAGCACACGCAGATGATAAACATTTGACACGTTTCATGACATTGCATTTCTAATTCGTAACTTGTGGCTGAAGAAATCAGAAAAAACTGCATGGAATTACACTTGCACACACAAAGAAAACCCGATGTGATGTTAAAAATTTAACACAACAATCAATATTGTTCTAAAACACTAAAGCATATTGAAATGTATATCAAAAACATCAATCCCGGCATCAAATCTTGCTGAAAACAAGCCCAAGCTGGTCTGGGTCTGAAGACTTTTTAGCTAGATCTTTGAAAAGACTGGAAGACCAGCTAAGACCAGTTTAAACCAGCTAAGACCTTTTCTCACCAAATATTCAGTCCGTACTTTCACAGAATCCAGGGTACATCATTTATCCCCTGCAAAAAACATACAAAGCACAATACAATAATTCTCCTCCAGTGAGAAGTTACAAAAGGAAACAAAAGGCTGAAATCCATCATCTTTGGTTTGCTTGAAAGTCATAAACGATTGAAAGCACGACCGTGTAACACTGTCTTTGGATTCCTGATGTCCTTTCAGTAAGCAGAAATCAAATCTACTCGGGAATAAAGCTTTGAAAAATGACAAAACACATGCAAAAGAATCTACATGAATGCAACGGCGACCACAGACTTTGGTTTCAGGCTGTTTGCTTCGAAAAGAAAAATTCAAAACTGATTGTGTCTCTCTGATTGAAATACAGCCAGCAATCGATTTCCCCTGATTGAGAAGAATTTCAGCCGCATGGAATGTTAATATCATATAATATAATATCTCTCTCTCGCTGTATATAATTTTCATGTACAATAACATCCATGTTGAACTTGAAACTCCAATGAGGGAAACTGATCGCTGTGACATTTGATTTAAGGAGGTGAATCTCATAAAGCTGAAGAATCAAGAAAATATCCGGCTAATATTTTACTCCAAAAAATAAAAATAAAAATGATATACTGCAGTGCCATAATAATTTCAATTTAAACAATTAAGTTAGAGTACATTTTAAAAATAGAATATATTTTATACTATGACAGTTAAGCATGATATTATTGTATGACGATTTACATTAAAAAATAGCCTACTTCATATCGTGACAATTATATCAAATAATGACAATTATTTTATATGTCAAATAAGCAATTAATTTATGATTAGCATCAAAATATATATTTTTCATGACAATTAAGCAATGAATTTATGATTTACATTAAAATATTTTTATATGAAATGATGTTCTATTTTAAATCATGACAATTATTTTATAACATGACAAATAAGCTATTAATTTCTGATGTTTACATTAAAGTTATTTTTAATATAATATAATAAAGCTTTTAAAAAAGACATTATGGTAATACGAATTTGGGGGTGAAATGTGCTTAACTGTCATGCAAATAACACCACAATGTAAATAATTGAAATGGTCTTTCTTTTTTTAATTGTCTTTATGCACAATTTAACTTCTTGATTTTTTTTTCTGTTGATTTTGGAGTGAAATATGACATGCATTCATGAGATTTGTAATGCTGAACTTCTGCATCTCCACCTCATCACATCAAGACGTCTCTGAGTTCTTTAAAGCAGCTCTGTTTTTTGGGGCGTTCGCCGGTCTCTGGGTGAAACATCTTTGGTTTGATTCACGGATAATCTCATTGTCATCTTATCATCCCAAAGACCAGTGAACCAGAAAGAAGAAACGAAAGAGCAAACAGCTCTGCGGATGATGGCGTGTCACCGTTGCACGTTCAGCTACGTAAAAAAAAACGACAAAACAACTCCAAACTAATCTGAAAGACAAGTGCTACACTCATGATCCTAAATCTAAAATAGCATCCACTATTTCAAAGCACTAAAGTAACTCAAATGCGTACTCAGTAGTACATATACTGTATGTCGAGAAAAATAGATATCTTTGGAGGCAAAAAGCTTTCCTGATCATTCAGATTTGATTATTATTTTTGGTTTTCAGAACATTGACTGCATCTCTCATCTGCAGCTCTTCACACGTTAAGGCCATTGTTTAAAGCTAAGGAACTAAGAAACGCCTAGCATTTTTGGTTACTTCATACTCAAAAGAAGAAATAAAC
The DNA here is from genome assembly GCA_018155175.1 of Sinocyclocheilus anophthalmus. Classification (NCBI taxonomy): domain Eukaryota; kingdom Metazoa; phylum Chordata; class Actinopteri; order Cypriniformes; family Cyprinidae; genus Sinocyclocheilus; species Sinocyclocheilus anophthalmus. Next base: position 21,800 of record JADLZN010004581.1, read on the forward strand.
TACGGAAAAAGAAATCCATCTCCAGAACAGAGCTAAAACACACATTCAGCACGGGTCAACCGCCCGGAAAAAACCCTGTTCATCAAACCATGTCACTGTACAAAACACATGGCTTTCAAATCATCCCTGAGACAAAGAAATCAAACACAACTACTGCTAAAAATCAAACGAGGTAGTATAAAACAGGGACTATAAGAGCAAAAATACACACATTCGTACGACCTGAGAAATCTAACGTGACCTGAAGTAGAGTCGCAAATAAATTGTATACGTAAACATCAGAGTAAAACCATCAACTGAAAGTTTAACGCTTATGAACCTGAGGTAGATAAAAAACACCATCCTAACTATGTGTGATGGGTAGCTCCGCCCACTTTGAACTCCTATTGGTCCAAAGTCCTGCATATTAAACAGTAGCTATGTTCTGATTGGCTGCGATTGCGCCACACAGCAGGACAGGTAAAAAACCTTCGCAATCTCATACTTCAGGATTAAACAAACACACAAACTAACATGAAAACAACGCTGTCGAGTGTATAAGCGGACATTAAATACTTAAAGATAAACTGAGGTAGATTAGGAAGTCAAGAGAGGCTCTTCCGCTCTCTCTCGCGGAGGTTACGGCAGAAAACGTGACATTCACGTCGCACCTTTTTTGAACACATTCATGGTGGGTGAGATTCTAGTTTCTTTCAGACACACAATGGTTTATAAAAACGAACAGAAAAAGAGCGAAACGAATACATTCACCGAGAAAGAGGGCATTGGGGACGTCTCGGGTCGTCCAGCACTGCTCAGTAGTCCGTTTAAGCAGAAGGGGGCGCCAGAGAGCACAAGGGTTCTTTGCTAAACAGGATGTGGCTCCATCATTTCCTGTTTCTGAAGTGTCGTTTCCGTCATTGGGATCACGTGGGGATGCAGCTCTTTCTCTGTAACCTCGTGAACGGGCGTTTCGTCCGACGCTTCGCTCTCCTCGCCCTGCAGGGAGGCCGGGCGACTGCCGACACCCAGAGACAGGTTAGTCGCCTCGGTGTCGTCGTGAGAGTAGTGTCCCGAGTCGCCCGTCTCGTGGCTGCCTTCGCTGGAATGAGAGCCCTCGCTGTCGCCCCCCGGTGGCCCAAACAGGCCCTGCAGAGAAGACGGCGGGTGCTGAGGAGAGGTTTCTGTGTAACACAGCAGGGTGGTGCCCTGATGATAGGAGTAAGATGGACTGGAGACCCTCTTCTTCACATCCTGATGGAGGCAGAAAACACCAGTAAACAACAGAGCAAGAAGAGTTTCTGAACTTAAGAGACATTTAAAAAGAGACTGTATATGGGTGAATCCCATAAATAATGTTATATTTCATCCCAAAAGCACAATGAGACAGAAACACAATTATATTTTACTTAAAAATGAAGAAAATTAACTTTTTTGTATCAGTTGTTTTTTAGATTGTGACATTAAGTTAAGTGACATTTGTTAATTTCTCATTAATGTTGTGTTAAAAAAATGTACATGCAAACTAACAAGACATTACTATTTAATAATATATTCTTATTAATAAATGATTTCAAATAAACAGTGTCCTTTTAGTATTATTACTGTATAATTATATAAGATACAAGTAGTATCAATATTGTTGTTTTTTTTTAATAGTCATTTTATCAAAAATTTTTTTTATCAATTATTATGATTATATTTGTGGCTGCTTTCACATTTTATTTGGCGTTAATATTATTTTGTTTCAGTTTGTTAATTGTAGCACTCAAACCGTTTTTCTTAGTGGTAGTAGTTGCCAAGGCACCATTTCAATGTTTTATTTTTTTATTATTTTTTTTATTTTATTTTAATTAGTTTTAGTTAAATATCAACACGGAATAATTCATCATGGCAGTATTATACCACCTTGAATTATACTCATTTATAATAATACTAATAAATAGTTTATAGTAAACTACTATAGTTTATTATGATAATGTCACATGAACATAATATATTATATTGTATCATTTGCAGTATAATTACATTTAGTCATTTAGCAGACGCTTTTATCCAAAGCGACGTACAAATGAGAACAACAGAAGCAATCAAAATCAACAAAAGAGCATATTATTAAAAATGAAAAGCATTATTTTGAGTATTTGTTTCCCTCATTCGGATGTTAGGTTATGGTTCTCTGTTCTGAACGTTTTCTTAATAAATCATCACTAAAGTTGTGAGGGTAAACGGTTGCATACCTGCTAACCTCTAAAGAAGATGAAGAAGTCCATCTCTTTGGTTTCTTCTTCTCAGTGGTGGGCTCCTGGTCCATAGCTGTTAATGATCAGATTTGTTCCGCCCTAAAAGAGTGAAACACAATCATCAGAACATTGTTTCCACAAAAGACACACACACACACACACACACACACACACACACACACATGAAATGTATTTTTAGGCAGGAATGTGTCATTTTAAACATGCCTTTGCATCTATGAATTGATCCCTGATCATGGGCAACATCACCTCCACACTCTCAGCTTGACTCTGATTGGCCAGACGGACAGCAGTGGGCGGAGTCTGTCCTCCTGCTTGTCTGATGGATTTGGTAGTGGAAGATTGCCTGTGTCATGAATAATGCAGGTCAGTCATGAAAACAATCAATTAACTGACATTTGAGAATGCATATGTAATTACTTTGATATATATAGCCCAAATAATGTGCAATAATTAGCAAGAAAATATCTACTGGTAGGAAGCAGTGTACTTTTAGCATTATTTATACACGATTATAGTTATAGCTTTTATTTATTTATTTTTATTTTTTTAAGTGTTAAGTGTTTTTGTAAGTTTAATTAGTTTTTTTTATTTTTCTATTTAGCTTTAATTTATTTTTATTCGTAGTTCGTTTTTTTTTTTTGTATTTAATCTAATATTTCATTCATATTTCAGCTTTGTTTCAATGACTGACTAGTTTTAGTGAACAATAACCTCAGGTGTTTATCCAGGCGATCTCTTACCTGGTTTTGCTCCTGCAGGCCAGTATGAGGACGCAGATGATAATGCAGGTTAAAGCGATGCACACGCCCACCACTATCCCCGTCATTGACCTCTGATCCAGGTGATAGAAACCATCAGAAAACGCTGCAGACAGAGCAAAAACCAGTATGAAGATGATGCCATGACTTGCATATTGTGTTTATCTCATCTATGTGGATTTTCACATGAATGTTATGTAAGAAAATGCATTTAAATGCAATATTTCTATTGATTTCAACATCTTCTCCCAGCTTAAAGAGGGCACTGCATGACTGGAAAGCTTCTGTTAATCACCAGTGCCGTGGGCGGAGCCGTGTGCTCGGGGGGCGTGTCCGTCTGTAGCCACGGTCAGTTCTATTGCAGGTGAGAACGGCCCGTCTCCCATCTGATTGGACGCTGAGACCTTCACCAGGTACACCTGACCGGACTGAAGATTCTCCAGCAGGGCCATCGTGACGCTCCCTGACCACGAGGGTGACATTATTAACCAAAAATAAATATATACGCTTATGAATTATTTATCATAAGACTCGAAAATACTGTGGACCTTTTGGGAAAATACTGTTTGTGCTGTTTTGTAAAAAACTTTTATATCTATTCATTAACTGTGTGAATCTCAAAGTCACAAAAAGAAATAAATACATACTTTGCATTAAGATTATTTAGATTTAGTCCAGAGATGCTCAAACTGCAAGCCAAAGCTGGCCCATAGAGACCATTGATTTGGCCAAAAAATGAATGCATTACGCAAATACTTTGATATATAGCCCAATAACATGCAATAATTACTAAGAAAACAGTCCACTGGATGGCAGCAGTGTTATTTTAGTATTAGTATTGTGGATTAGTTTTCATTTTATTTTATATTTTAATCATGTTGTGTGATGTGTTTTTGCCATTTTTATTAGTTATTAGTTTTTATATTTTCTATTTAGCTTTTATTTATTTTGTTTTAATTTGAGTAACTTTAGAACTTCAACTTTTATTTAGTTAGCTGCCAAGGCAACTGAAGCATATATTTCTAATTTATCTTTTTGCTTTAACATTTTTTTGCATAGAAATGTAGAGAATACAAGTTAATTTCATTTTGAAAATGTACATTTTAATATGCAACAATATTTTGATATGCAACATTTAATTTAATGCAACGTTTACTTTTGGTCCACAGCCATTCAAATCAGCAAATATTAAATTCAGCATAACAAACATTACTATGATGTACTGTATAGATATTTATGAAATCTAAATCTATAAAATATGAGAATTATATATTTTTGCATGACATTATTAAAAATTGCATTTACGTTTATGCTAAATATAATTTCTTTTGATTTTGAACTGAAATAGGACACAGGCATGTTCTTGGCTAGTTTTGTGAGATTGGTCCAACTGGGATTTTGACTGCCTGTCTCTTTAATCTTCATGTGACGGCACAGGATCAGAGTCTTACTGCAGACCGCGGTGGTTATTTGTGACCAACAGATTCAGGGTGTCGAGGGTTAAAAGTCAAAGGTTTAGAGACTAGTCTAGTTTGCAGTACCACCCAAAACCTCCTGAGCCAGCAGCACATCTCTACAGCCGCATCCGTGTGATTTATCCTGCAGAGCAGGCTGGGAATGATGTTCAGATCCAGAGAGCTGTGCGTGTAACTGAAAACAGATGACATCCGTGCGGAACGCCAGTCCTGCTCATAAACACTAATTCCATCTTTTACAGCCACCGCCCTGGATTTAGACCTAATGCACACTGAGCTGTTCACATGAGAGCCGTTTTTCGATTTCAATTCAAGTTCATTTGTACAGTGCTCTCCACAATACTGTTTCAAAGCAGGTTTACGGCTTTTTAAAACTGTTTTAGTTATTTTAGTAGCTCAAGTAAAACTAAATGAAAATGAGAAATGTCCAAAAACTTTTAGGATTATTTAAAATTCATTAACATTTATTTTAGTTCCCAGTACAAAAATTTTTTTTTTTTTTTTTTTTTTTAGGTGTAAGTTTAGTTAACTGAATGACTGGTTAGATAATGTTACTAGGAGTAATATACATACATAAAAAATAATAAAAAAGATAATACGTTTATATTATATAAATAAATCAACTGCAGTATACACACAGACACAAACATATATATATAGATACAATTATAACAGGCATAATGGTTATTTTTGGGGGGGAAAAAAAAAAACATTTGACTTGCCAGAAAATAAGTAATACTTCTTAAATATTAGTATTAATAATAATATAAAACCACTTACCACAATGCAGACAGAAATCAGCGTGTCCATGTTTCAGTTTCTAATACAAGAAATTATGTCAACTGAAATACTAAGTGTGTGACAAACATTATTTATAAGTATTTTGCATCGCTGAGTACGGTTTTAGTTTTTACCATATAAGGGCTTAGTTTTTTATTTGATATTTTCCATTTCAATTTAATTTTAGTTAAGTTTAGTAATTTCGTTTTGTATTTTTGTCATTTTATTTATTTATTCTAAATATATCTATATGGTTTATGTTCATTTCGTTTTGTATTTTAGTACATCAAGGCAAACAAACTCACTCACACACACACACACTAACTCGTCGTGCTCGCTCGCTCGCCGCACGACAGCACGCACTCACCACTCACTCCTCACTCACTAACTCACTCACTCACTCACTCACCAAACACTCACACACTCACACACTCACTCACACACACTCACTCACACACTCACACACTCAGTCACTCACCAACTCACTCACTCATCACTCACTCCTCCACTCACTCACACCATCACACACTCACACACACTCACACACTCAGTCACACACTCAGTCACACACTCAGTCACACACTCAGTCACACACTCAGTCACACACTCAGTCACACACTCAGTCACACACTCAGTCACACACTCAGTCACACACTCAGTCACACACTCAGTCACACACTCACACACACACTCACACACACCACCACACACACACACAAACAAACACACAAACACACACACACACACTCACTCACTCACTCACACACTAACTCCGTCACACACTCAGTCACACACTCAGTCACACACAGTCACACCCGCACACACACACTCGCACACACACACAAACACACACACAAACACACTCACTCACTCACTCACTCAATCACTCACACACACACTCAAACACACACACACACACTCACACATACTCACTCACACATACTCACTCACACGCACACATACTCACACACACTCACACACACACTCACACACACACTCACACACACACACACTCACTCACTCACTCACTCACTCACTCACTCACTCACTCACTCACTCAACACTCACTCACTCACCCACACTCAGAACACACACACTACAGTCACACACCAGTACACACACTCGCACACTCACTCGCAACTCACTCGCACCCCACTGCACACACGACACGCAATCATCACTCACTCACTAACTCACCACTCACAACAACACAAGTCACACACTCACTCACTCACACAAGCACACACAAACACACACACACACTCTCTCTCACTCTCTCACTCACTCTCACTCACTCGCACACTCACTCGCACACTCACTCGCACACTCACTCGCACACACGCACTCACACACACACACAAACACACAAAAAAAAACACACACACACACACACACTAACACACACACACACACACACACCACTCACTCACTCACTCACTCACTCACCTTCTCTCTGCAGGATCTGCCACTCTCCGGCGGCCCAGGCTCTGCGTGATGCATACAGGATGGTGTAACGAGTCACGGCGATGTTGAGCTCGTCAGGCGCTTTCCATGACACCAGCGCCGTCTCTCCCTCAATCAGAGTGACTTTCACTCCTGCAGGAGCTCGAGTGGGAGCTGATCGGAGAACAGACAGACAACAGACACCTGTCAATCAAAACCACTCAATGCCTTCACAATGCAGACAGAAGCTGTTCTCTTTTCTGCATTCAAAATGCTTCTTTAATACACTAGCTTGCTCTTATAACTTATTTTTAATAATTTTAAGTCATTCTGAATAAACTATTTCAAACACAACACAAATGTGACGTGGCTGTGTCTTGTGTGTTTTGAGTGATCACATCACAATATTGTATTTTGTTACATTGTCAGATACTGTCATTCTTATTTATAATATATGTATATGTGTGTATATGTATATTTACGAGCGCTGTCAAACGATTAATTGCATCCCAAATAAAGTTTTTGTTTACATAATATATGTGTGGTACTGTGATATTTACGAGTTATTAAATACATACACATGCAGTTTATATATTTCAGAAAAAATTTTAGTTATATAATTAAGTATATATATAAGTAATAAATTATCTGATGTAAATATTACAAGTAACAATGTAAACAAAACTTTTATTTTGTATTTTTTTAAATATGCAATCATCCACGATTAATGTTGGACGGCACACACACACACTATATAGGTGATAAAAATTATATATATAGTATATATATATATCTATACACACAGTATATATATATATATGAATAGTTTATTTGCAAAAACAGATAACTCAATTTTTAACAATTCTCTGAAATCATGTTTTTTCATTGTGCATTCAAATTAATCTCAGTCAAACTGCAGTTGGGTTATTTTGATTAAGTAAAAATAACTAAAAAAAATCAGCTAAACTATCACAATTTTAAAACACAATAAAAGCATAATAACAAATAAAAAAACTTAAACTGTAAAAAAAAATGAGTTATCTGTTTGTGCAATAAACTGCATCTACTGAATTATATAAATATTATAAGGTTTATAGTAAAATAAAAATTACATGAAGTATTATATAAGGTACATATACTGACCTTCAGGTAGTGTGTTCTGGTAAACCACAGGACTCCAGGGGCTGGACAGCTGATCCACATGAAGACGAACTGCAAACTCATAATTGGTGTTTGGGTCCAAATCAGTGACCATCAGACTCTGGGCCGCACTGCAGGAACACACACACACACATATAGAGGACGAGCATCACAATCTGTGTGTGTGTGTGTGTGTGTGTGTGTCAGTCTGGGGTCAGATACACTCACGTCTGCAGATACAGCACCAGCGAGGCGTTCTGCAGTCCCACCGGGTTACAGCGCACAGTGTAGTTGACCATCTGTCCGCCGGTGAAAGCGGGTCGGGCCCAATGCAGGAACACTGAGGAGGAGGAGTTACTGCGGGCGTAAACGTGATGAGGTGGTGGAGGGGGCGGGACCAGACGATCACGGACCGCTGCAAACAATCACACATAAAAATGTGTTTCAATGACATATTCACTTCAAGCTTTTTTAGCCTACAAACTTTTTTAAAAAATTCTGAATCCTAACCCTATATGCTCACCAAGTCTACATTTACTGGATTAAAAAAATACAGTAAAAACAGTAATATTGAGAAATATTATTTCCGTTCCAAATACACTGTTTCTGTGATATTCTGTTGAAATGTAATTTATTTCTGTGATCAAATCTGAATTTTCAGCATCATTCCTCCAGTCTTCAGTGTCACATGATCTTCAGAAATCAGTATAATATGCTGATTTGCTGCTCAAGAAACATGTCTGATTATTATCAATGTTTTTGTGGAAACTGTGACACATTTTATTTTTCAGGATTCTTTGATGAATATAAAGTTAAAAGAACAGCATTTAAAATAGAAATCTTTTGTAATATTATATTCTATTTATAACCTTTTGTATATTTTTTTTCTCAATGTAATGCATCCATTTATATATTTATTTGTATATATTTTTTCATGCAGTAAAAATCTAAAATATACATATTATTTGTATTAACTTTTATTTTTTGTATCTTTATATCTTGCATTTATATGTGTTTAAATGTGCATGCATTTTACAATGCATTGTATGTAAAACCTTACTATCATGCCGATAAAGTTATTTGAAACTTGAACCTATATAATGTTTTTGAACAACGTTTGTAACTTAAGCCAAGAATATACTATAGAAGTGTGTGTTTGTGTGTCGCAGCTGAACTCACAAACACATCCCGGTGTGCTGATGGTCTGGTCTGCCTGGTATCCTTCACCCATGAAACTATAGGCCAAGAGCTTGACATGGTACTTCTTTCTTGGATCTATAATAAAGAAATACAAGAAGAAGAAAAATCAAGTTTAAAATCTGTTTCTGCTGCATTTAGAATGGGTTCATTGGGTGTTCACACATACAGCAATCAAAATCAACAGAAATGAGCTTTTTTTTAACAATGCATGAGAAGCCGTATCAGAAATTGATCCATGCACTGATGCATTGCTAATCGTTCAGCTGGTTCATGAAATAATGCATGATGTGTGCTGCTACTGATACACATTTTTAGTAGCAAAAGTACAGATTTGTGACCCTGCACCACAAAACCAGTCACAAGGGTACATTTTTGGAAATTGAGATTTATACATCATCTGAAAGCTAAATAAATAAGCTTTACATTGATGTATGGTTTGTTAGGATAGGACAATATTTGGCTGAGATACCACTATTTGAAAATCTGGAATCTGAGGGTGCAAAAAAAAATAAATATTGAGAAAATCACCTTTAAAGTTGTTCAAATGAAGTTCTTAGCAATGCATAATACTAATCAAATATTACGTTTTAATATATTTACAGTAGGAAATTTATAAAATATATTCATGGAACATGATCTTTACATAATATCCTAATGATTTTTGGCATGAAAGAAAAATGTATAATTTTGACCCATACAATGTATTGTTGGCTATTGCTACACATATCCCCCAGCGACTCAACACTGCTTTTGTGCTGCAGGCTCACAGATGTCAAATTAGCAAGGCATCTTATTTCTCCCTGTAATGAGTAATCTGTTGCAATAAGATATTCAAAAGCTTTAGTCAGATTATGGGTGAATGGGGCATAATGAGAACGTGTGTGTGTGTGTGTGTGTAGCACGTGTGTGTGTGTGTGTGTGTGTGTGTGTAGCACGTGTGTCTAATCATTAGCAGATGCCCTGAGCAGGAGGTGCTGATCAGTGAGTTTGTGGTCGATCCTCCTGCTGCTCAACACAAAAGACGAGTGTCCATCCCCCGTTCAGTTCATCCAGCCGTCATCCATCTGCTTCAGCCCCAGAGACCCAAAGGCCATGGGAAACACACACAGAGAGGTCAGTCACGTGAGCAAAACCACGACCTCAACGATCATAAAGAGACCTCGGAACGACAGAAAAATTGATAACTGATCAGAAACTGATCATCTGGGCTCATCACATATTCAAATCAAATTCACAGGAAAGCGTTATTAAAAATTGCACTCTAAAAGTTGCTGTCCAAGTAATTGTTTTGCATTAACTAAAATACAAAAATTATTTTATAGATATGCCACTCACAAATAGACATTTTAGTCAAGGAAATAGTATTTAATATACTGCACAGCATAATGAGAATGAACTACAGATTTAATTTTTTTTTACTTTTTCAGGGATTGAAATGACTTTTTTAATTTATTTTTTTAACTCCCCATTACTTCCTCTGTCAGGTAAACCACTAACACAACACATAATCTTAAACATTAAAAATTTTTTTTAGAGTGAAGTGTGAAAATGTGAGTTGCTGCAGTTTCCATGCTGTCCTGTAGTATTGACTTTGGCCACATGGTGGCGCTACACAACACAGAGATTCAATCCTGACATCACTGAATGTCTTCTGAGCTTCAGATCAAGACACAAGAGTTAAAATGTACATTAACACTAATATAGAACATAAATACATATCTAAAGTGTATATTTGTGAATATGTTTTTTTCAGGAAGTTTTGTTTACTTTTGGGCTATTAATATTAACAGTCCTGTGGTGTGAAAAATTCATTATTTAATATTAATTATTTAATTTGGATTAGATTTTATTTTTATTTTCAGTTTCCACTTAAATTTTTAGTTTTAGTAAAGTTTTGTGTTATGTATCATTTTTATTAGTTTATTTTTCAATATGCCTAAAAAGTTTTATTAATTGTATTTATTTGTTTTAGTTCATTTAGTTTTAGATATTTTAGTACTTCAAGTTTAACTAAACAAAAATGAGAAATGTGTCCTTGGCGATAGTGGAAAGAAATAGCTTGGTTTATATTGATTATAATTTATAATATTTCAGCTAACATACATTTTATTTCAAGTAACAAACATGTTTTTAGTTTACTTCAGTATAATAACTTTTCTTTAGTATAATAACTTTTATAGTTTTTTTTATACATTTCTATAATTTTTTTTTACTTCAGTTTTACACTTCAACGTTTCATTTAGGTAGTTGCCAAGACAACATTTTCATTTAATTAGATTAGTTTTGCATCTATTAGATTTCATCTAATATTTAATTTGTATTTACTTTTTGCCGTTTTATTTTTTAAGTACCTGAAAATGTTTTTCAATAGAACAACACTGCCATGAGTTCATCTGAGGTCAAGAAAACTGAATGCGTAATAATCAAACAAGTGAAGTTGACTGATAAACTATGATCAGATCGAGGGTTAAAGGCCTAGATATGGATCTCAGACAGATGAAGCATTAGATCAGCACTGATATTGGCAGATCGTGTTCTTTAAAGCCTGGTGAATCAGACCACTATCAGTCAGATGACATCCCCGCCACTGAGATCAGGATCTATAGAGCAGGGGTGAGGGGCGGAGCCAAACCCAGCAGTCCTGTCCTGATTGGACGGTTCGGTAAGGAAGGTGTGGCTCTGAGATCCACAACTCTGAAGAGGCTCCGTGGAGCCGGTCAGGGGTCAAAGTTCACACACAGATAAAACTCCTTAGGAATCTGGAGTCAGAGGTCAGGCACACAAGTCAGGCCTCTTTCTCCAGGCCATCAGCATTCAGAGAGGGATAAAGACAGTATTTGGACGGGGGACGACACACAAAACTCATTTTAAACCACATGGAGAGTAAGACGTACGTGAGTCCACAAACAATAGCTAGGGGAAAAATAAGAATTTTAAATAATAAATTGTATAATGGAAAGATACTGTCTATATATACTATATATATATATACTATCTATATCTATATATTATATATAAATAAAATAAGACTGAGTCATGAAATATTTGCATGCCAATATTTAAAGTTCTTTTGAATTCATCCTATATCATTACATGTGATGTTATGGTGCCTTGGAAGTCTGTCTGAAACCAGAAGTTATCAAAACGCTACCTGTTTAAGTCACTGACATTCAGTTTGAGACACAGCCGATGCAACAGAGCACGTACTCAACAGAAACACCTCGAACCCTAAACCAGCCTGAACAACAGCCTTCCTCCGGTACAATAGCCTGGAGATATGAACCACACACTGAGAGAGGGGGACATCTGACCTCTGACCTCTGACATGGAATCTGGGCAAGTCAAATCCTGTCGAGAGGGTCGGGAAGCAGCACACATGCAGGACAAAACATACTAGAAAACCAGCAAAAGCTTGGTGTCTTACCTCACTATAATGAAACGGAAATTTTGATATATTTCAAACTGATATTATAGAATGTAAAACAGAATATTTTAATATGATATGATTTTGCTTAGGCCACACCCCCTGCAATAACAGCGGGAAGCACTGTGTTTGAGGTTTGATCACATCACTAAAACACTAACTATGAGCAACAGTATTAGTGATAAACAACAGCAAGAACTGTTAAAGAACAGCATTAGTTCTGAAGTGTATCGTTTCTGAGTGTCTTCAGAGTCCATAAAGTATGAAGACATCATGAAATATATACAAATATCTATAGAATATCTACAATATCTACAAAAAACTACAAATATAAACTACATTTTTAGTAACTGGCAAAAGCTTAGAAATATTTGGATCCTACCTCGATTAAAAAAAAAGATAATATATATTTTATAGCAAAAGCTTAGAAGTATGGAAGATATCTTACCTCACTCTAATGAAATATATATTGGAAATATATACAAATATCTAACATAGAAAATCATAACATGAAAAATAAACTATTTTTTATCATCACTGGCAAAAGGGGACATAAGGCCCCCAAAAATCAGCAAAAGCTTAGAAATGTGCAAAAAATATGGGCAAACATATATGCAAATATTTCTCATGGAAGATATTTGCAAATATGTATAATTTCTAGCAAAATGGAACATGAGTGACAACAATCTGCAAACCCCTAGAAATATGCACAATATCTTACCTCGCTATAATGAAAAAATATTAGAAATATAAAAAAAATATTTACAAAAATAAATCGCTTTTTCCATTCTGAAGAAACGTGCAAAACTCACCATGATGTTCAAGTACTGACTGCACTGCATCATTATAGGTAATTATCTCTTCTTTTTCTTCCTCTTTTTAATACATTTTAAATCTTTTTTATGTCGAGCACTTTGAATTACCATTATGTATAAAATAATGTGCTATATATACAGTATATATATATATATTCTGGGGCGTCACTGTGGGGTTGCTAAGGTGTTCTTAGTGCTTTTAATCGAGTTGCTATGCAGTTGCTAGAGTGTTGACTTAGTAAACACCACTACTAAAAAATCTCCACCAATTGGAAAGCTTCACACACTCAAATAAATCATCAGATGAGGAAAAATCCATGCAGAAAATGCCAGCAAAGCTAAATGAACGAGCCTGCTTTAATTAAAGAGTGAGCATTAGAGGCCGTAACCCTTAGACCCTCACACTAAATATCACGAATGACGCACGCCGGAGGAAAAAACAAGCAAGAAACATCATTTACAACACACTCAATGGCATCTGTAACATGACATCCATTACCACAGAAACTAATTTAGTTTCAGTTTACAGTGGAAGGACATAGGGTTCAAAAACAGAATCATGAGTCATGTGAAAGTTACCAGGTTTACTTGCTTTAAATGGTCATCATTGTGAGACAGTGTGTGTGTGTGTGTGTGTGTGTTTGGGGGCTTTGTATGAGAGGCTTTGATGTGAACCTCGTCCCACATTCTGTCCCCCTAAGGTCATAAAACACACCGTAAAGCTCCCGACAACAGCTCCTCTTTCTCTCTGCTCCTCTTTTCACCTCCCCTGGACTGATAAAGCGTAACTCTCCTGAGAGGCATCCACAACTCTAATGAATAGAGTTTAGTTCCTTCACATCTCTCTGAATACAGCACCAATACAAACTAAAGTACATCCACAGTAACTGCACATTTCAACTCATTTCTATTTGTAAAAACAAACAACAGTCTGTCTGGCTTAATTCTAGTATCATAGCAAGGACAATTCACTATTATATCTTAATCTACACTACAAAAAAAAGGTTTTCTTTCAGTATTTTTGTCTTGTTTTACAGGACTATTACCTAAACATTCTAAAATCAAAATTATTTTACTTGAGATGCAAAATGACTAGATATTAAGTCTTGTTTTCTAAAAAGAAAAAAAGCATCAAAATGAAGTGAGTTTGTGCTTAAAACAAGATCAAATCTCTTTCAATGGGGTCAGAAAAAAAATGGAAAACAAGATTATTTTCCTGACCCCATTTTCTCTTGTTTTAAGCATAAACTCAGTTAACTTTGCTCATATTTTTAGAAAACAAACTTAAAATCTTACGTCATTTTGCATTTCAAGTAAGCACATCTTGATTTAAGAATGGTTAGGTGTTTGTAATGGAAAACAGACATACATAGTAAGATTTTTTTTTGCCGTTTATTTTTGATTTAATGAAGTTCTGCTATGTTTCATTTAATTGTCAACTTTGTCTCAGATGTTTCTCCTAAAAAACAGACCCAAATGAGTCCATAGTTGTCATCCAGTAAGAGTACAGAGCTATAAAATGTGAAGCAGCTCAGATCATCTGATGAGAAATGAGTTCATAATGACTTTTGATTGCAGACTGGTGTCTTAGCAAATCTGAGATCTTTATTAAAACACTAAAGGAGACACGTGTGAGATTACGGTTTTAGTTTTCTGAAATTCTTCAGCAAAAGTCTCTATTTGTTCTCCATTTAACCTCAATGCTGTCTAGGTGAAGCAATCGAGATATTTGGTCACCTACATTAAACTAAATTCCAATCAGCAGATGACAATGATCTCATGTAATACTTGTGCAAATATTGTGTCCAGTGCATTCTATCAGCTGCCGACCAGCTGGCTGACCTCTCTATGGCTACAGATGGCCACTGGTCAAGCAAAGCATTGTGGGACAGCATTCATGACCACCACTGAACAACAGGCCCAGATGAGAGTGACCTTTAGGAGCACGAAAGGGCGAGCACACCACGAACCTGCAACACCTTCCTCCAGAGACTCATTGGAAGACCAGTGCTGCTGGCAGGGTCAGAGGTCACAGGGGGAGGGTCACTGGGAGTTTAGGGAGGAGAGCCACAAATCTACATATCTGAAAAACACTTGAAAGCTTTTGTTCTTGGCAAACCACTGGCCTGTTCATTTAGAGACTCAGGATGAAGCAATGAACAGAATTAAGAAAGAATAATCCATAAACAACATGAGAACATGCATCAGGCAGATGAGACGAGTCTGTGAGCGTGTGGCATCACATCTTGCTGTTTTCAGCATGAATCTCACACTTTTAAGACAAAAGTGTGACAAACTACAACAAGTTAAACTGATATCAAGATGTCAGTGTTGTGCAAAATTCAGAACTGAAGAACCTTTGAACATGAGTGGGAAATTTGAACTGATTTAACACCGACACACACGGAAGTTGAATTAAACTGACAAGAAAAGGAAATTACTGAATTGCAATTTAAATAAATTCAACACAGGTGATGCATTCTGGGAAATTAAGTGTTTTTCCATCCTCGTTCACTCATTCATTTGCCTCAAACTCCTAATTTGCTGCTTTATTAATAGTAAGGAAGTTGGTTTAGGTATGTAGAATATGTGCTTTATGAGTACTAATAAACAGCCAATATGTTAATAATAGGCATGCTAATATACAACAAGTTAATAGTGAGAACTGGTCCCTATATTAAGGTGTTACCAAACCTTCACATTTTTAAACTTTTTTCAAATCTTTCAAGGAAGACTGAATTAAAATTGTACAAATTTCTTTGAATTTCAGTTCATTCTACTTTTTACTATATGTAAATTCAAATTGCAATTCTGCATCCTCAATAAAAATGAAATTTCAAATTCAGAAATTCTGAAAAGTCCACAATTCTACTCCATTCAGTGTTGAACACTGGACTGAAAGTTGCATGTACAGTGTTTAGAGAAGCTAACATCCCTCTCTAACCAATCAAGACTCCCAAACTGCCACTATAACAAACCAAGAGAGTTCAAAAAGAGGCTCTATTTTGGCACGTCTGCCCACAGCTGCTGAATATGAATTTTTAAAGTCACTAGCACTCACCCAGGCCTCCAATGGTGTGCTGGCGGAGGTGAGGGGGAATCTGGGTCGGTGGTCCTACTGGTTCACTCTCTTCATGGTAGGAAAGTTTGTAGCCCTGCAGTCCAGTGGCGCTGCCCGCTGGGAGATGCCAACGCAAAACCACAGTTGTGCAGTTCAGAGACTCCAGCTGCAGCTCTGGTGCCAGGGGCACTGTGGGAGAAAATACACAGCCAATCAGAAATGCATCTTCGCATTATCAGCCAATCACAGATCTCATGCATGAACAAGTAAAGTTATGTTAAGAGGATGCATGTTGAGTTGAGAAAGTCATTAAAACCGCTTTCTCTTTTCAGACTACAAAACGCTGTGATTTCAGACTGCACGGTTTAAATCCGATAGGAAGAACAAAACATCGCAAATTTCAAAGCACAGACCCCAGCAGCCCTGTAACATCAGGAGAACAAATCTTAAGATTTATCGGCCACAACTGCTGCTAAGAATCTCCCTCATCCAGACGAGACGGGACCCCATAGGAACGCCGCCGGGGTTAAATCAATCCCAGCTTAATTAAACACACTCCCGCAGAGTTTCCTGTGGTTCTGCTGTATCTTCTTAGGCGTTAAATTAACCACAGTAATCTAACAGAGAGGGTTCCTGTAGATCACAGGTGACAGAGTTTGATATGTGAGCTGAGGCTTACGGTGGGACTCTGAAAAATGGAGGATCTTTAGAGGCCTGCGGCTCTCGCTTTATAACCCATGACTAAAACCTTTCCAATGTGGATGAGAAGAAGGGTCAGAGGTCATGCAGGAACAAATGCAATGCATTAACAAGATTATCAGCCCGAAGCAATGAGAAAGAGAGGGGGATTCACACTAATCTTTTCAAAGCATGTCTGCTGAAGGTTTTACAGTACTTACAGACAGCAGAAGATTCACATGTAAACAGACCAAATAATCAACACCAACATGGATTAGACAATCTATAGTACGTTACTAGAATGATAGAAAATGGATGGATGGATGGATGGATTGGATGTTCCACCTTTAGTGCTGGAAGCCTTCGGTGTTCTGTGGGACGTCCAGGCCGATGGTTCTCCCCATCCCACACTGGTCGCTGCAGCGATGCGGAGCAGATACGTGGTGTCTGGCTGAAAACCCTCCAGGAGGTGATGGGTTTTGTGTCCTGAGAGCTCCAGCTGCGTCACTGCCCCGTCTGTACTGGTCCTGTACGAGAGGCGGTACCCAGACACACGGCCGCGACTCAGCTTATGAGACAGAGGCTGCCACGATACCTGGATATCAGAGGGACTGCGGCTGGTGAGGCTCAACTCAGGAGCACGCAAGGGAACTGAGCCAGAGCGAGAGGAAAACAAGAAACAACATTTACTTCATGACATTCAGTACTTACGAACATCACGGCCCCATTAGCAAACCCACAAAGCAGCCATAACAGACCTCATTTACATATAGAATTCTAAAAAAAGTACAAAAATAATGATTAGCATTATGAGTGGATCTCAGGGAAAATACAGTTATATAATCTATACAACGATATAATGTTGCATCTTTTTTAAAGGCTCACTCAGCTCGATCGTAAGTAAAATGGAGTGAATGGGTGCCGTCAGAATGAGAGTCCAAACAGCTGATAAAAACATCACAACAATCCACAAGTAATCCACACCACTCCAGTCCATCAGTTAACATCTGGAGAAGACAAAAGCTACGTGTTTGTAAGAAACAAATCCATCATTAAGGCATTTTAACTTGAAGCCATTGCTTCTGGCCAAAATACGAGTCCATAATTCATAGTAACGCTTCCTCCAGTGAAAAAGTGTTCTGGTCTGAATCAGGAGAGCAAGCACCAGTTACGAGCCAAAACAGCTCTAAACAAATATGTGGCTGGATTTTGATATGAGAGACAACAGGAGATGGACGTTTTCACTGGAGGAAGCGTTGTTATGGATTATGGACTTGTATTTTAGCCGGAAGCAACTGTTTGAAGTTAAAAACATCTTAATGCTGGATTTGTTTCAGCTTTTGTCTTCTCCAGATGTTAATGAGGAAGGAGTTGTGTGGATACTTGTGGATTATTGTAAGGTTTTCTCAGCTGTTTGAACTGTCAATTCGACGGCACCCATTCACTGCAGAGCATCCATTGGTGAGCAAGTGATGCAATGCTACATTTCTCCAAATCTGTTCCCAGGAAGAAACTTTTCAATTGTAATTTTTGGATGAACTATTCCTTTAATAGAACACAAATAGGTTTGAATGTCTGATCCTCATCCTCTACTCACCGTCCTCGAGTGTGCGCTGTATGACGTGGTCAGACATGCGGCTGGCACCCATGGGCATGTACGCTACGATGTAAAAGGTGTAGTTCCGCCCGGCCTCCAGGTCATCAATGATGTAGCGAGTAGTATCGTTACCGATAACAATCTGGTACTCTTCGTTATTTAGACCTGTTGGGACACGACAAGACTTAATGTTTCACAATGCTGGAAAGCATGACCAATTCAACTCCATTGCAATGTTTACAATGCCAAGATCTTGGGTTTGATTCCTAGGAAAAGTATGAACTGATAAAATGCATATTTTGAATGCAATATAAGTCACTTTGAATAAAAGCATCTGCCAAATGCATAAATGTTTTATGCATTAAATGCATAATAACAATGCATGGATACTAAATGAAAAAAAATGATGTAGAATTTACTTTGAAACCAGTTTTACTCAGAAATTGCTAGCATAGTGCACACAATCAAAAAGAAAAGGCAATTACCACATTGAATTAAACAAGAATTTTTAAGACTAAGATGACTAAAATGGCATTTTCTTTCAAACTTACTCTAATAATCGTATATTCTTTTTTTTTTTTACAGCGCAGAGGAAAATTGTATTGTCCGAAATGCATGCTCCTTACCCTTCATAACTCAAAATGCATGAAGTCTTTAACTACTAGTCTGTGTGGCTATTCAAAACCAGTGCCAGAATAAAAAGAAACTTGGCAACTCAATCAACATGGCCATGCCTTCTTTTAATTAACCGCATCATCAATGTAACTAAAGGGCAATTCCACCTGCTGGTTTTCCCACAAGTCCACTGCACCTGATAACACTTTAATTAGGCCACATTAAGATGCTCAAATAAAAGAAACACTCTACAGCATTGAGTCCCCAACTGAATATCTGACCCAATAAACAAGATACTCGACAGTCAACAGAAAGGCCTTGTTCTGGTGCTGAATGGCCACGCTGAAGACTTTGACTCTGACGCACAGAGACAAACCCCCCAAAGCCTCTTCAGAGTTAGATTAAGACACTCCAACACTCGGGATAATTAGCCCCATTTTGCAGCCCTTTCAATCATTTCCGATGCTTTTTGCCCTCCAGAGCAGATGCAGTGTGGATTCTTTCTCTACAGCTATTCTTCTCCCACTAAATGGCCTGGAATTCTGGAAGTTCAAGAGTAACCGGCAAAATCCCTAATAAAGATTTCACACTTGTCAGAACAGTTCCTGTTGGACATCTCATTGTTTTCTCTTCCTTGTCTCCTCACAAGCAGGCAGGTGTTTTATTTGGACGTCTTTCTCAGAAGCTGAAAGAATGTCAGTGCTTTTAAATTGATGATTCTTGACATTTTCGTCCGGAAGTGACTTTTTTTAACGACAGAAACTGCTCAAAGAATACTCAACTATCAACTCTAACTCTGTCATGAACAGAGCGAGAGCCTTTCCCACACAAAGTCATGAATATTTCTAAATTAAAGGAATAGTTCACCCAAGAATGAAAATTTGCTGAAAATGTCCTCCTCCTCAGGTCATGGAAGATTAGGATGAGTTTGTTTCATCAGGACAGATTTGGAGAAATGTAGTATTACTTCACTTGCTCACCAATGGATCTTCTGCTGTGAATGGGTGCCGTCAGAAAGAGAGTCCAAACAGCTGATAAAAACATCACAATAATCCACAGCACTCCAGTCCATCAGTGAACATCTTGTGAAGACAAAAGTCGCAAGAAACAAATCTATCATTAAGACCTTTTAACTTTAAATCTGGCCTAAAAGTCCATAAAGTCCATCTCTTGTTGTCTCTCATATTAAAATCCATCCATATATTTGTTTGAGACTGTTCTGGCTTGTAAACAGTGCTTGATTTGTGCAGACTTCTCTCCTGATTCAGATGAGGCACTGGAGGAAGCGTTATTATGAATAATGGACTGTTATTTCAGCCGGAAGCAATGTGTTGACGTTAAAGTGTCTCGATGGATTTGTTTCTTACAAACACGCAGCTTTTGTCTTCTCCAGATGTTAACTGTTGGTCTGGAGTGCCGTGGATTACTTGTGGATTATTGTGATGTTTTTATCAGCTGTTTGGACTCTCATTCTGACGGCACCCATTCACTGCAGAGGATCCATTGCTGAGCAAGTGCTATATTTCTCCAAATCTGATGAAGAAACAAACTCATCCTAATCTTGCATGGCCTGAGGGTGAGGGCATTTACATTTTTTTGGTGAACTATTCCTTTAATTGGGCTCTTGTGCATTTTCACCACTGTCCGCTCCACATTTCTCCATTTATATCCGAGATGCTCACCTTCTGCTTTCATGTAGTGCACAGAGTAGGCGATGACTTTTTCCGAGTTGTACATGGGTCTCTCCCAGGCCAGTAGGATGGCTGAGCTGGACACGGTGTCCGCACGGACGTTTCTGGGCGCGCTCGGCCGGTTGTCCGACATCACTACGATCAGACGAGCCATGGCCAGAACCGAACCCTGCTCATTCTCCGCCTGACACTGGTATATGCCGTCATCTTCCGGAATGATCTGGTTAATCACCAGTTTACTGTGAACAACAAGAGTTTTTGATTATGAAAAAAAAAACTTTGTTCACATCCTGTTTGCCTCAAGACATTGATATACTGACATCTCACAAAACCTGGTAATATTGCATGTCAAATTCTAAAGTATGAAAAAAGAAATTATTTTTGCATGAATAAGATAAAAAAAAAAAAGTGCACTATTTTCATAAAAACTAAGCGCATCTTACTACCATATTCTCATTATAGTGCTACATTTAAATATATAAAACATTTGATAAACATAATTATATTATATTACTAAGAACTGAATAAGACCCACCATGGAGAATAACAAAAACTACTAGAAACAAAACTGAAACATCAGGATTGCAGAGATTCTAATATTATATTATGGAATATTATATTATTAGATTAGCATTATCTTCACAAAAATTAAGGACATTTTACTACCTCATTATTATTAGTGAATTTGGGGTAAAATGTGACTCATTTTCTTCATTTTCAATTTATGGCTGAATAAATAAGCTTTCCATTGATGTATGGTTTGTTAGGATCGGACAATACTTGGCTGAGATACAACTATTTGAAAATCTGGAATCTGAGGGTGCAGAAAAATCTAAATATTGAAAAAATCATCTTTAAAGTTGTCCAAATGAAGTTCTTAGCAATGCATATTACTAATCAACAATTAAGTTTTGATATATTTACGGTAGGACATTTACAAATTATCTTCATGATCTTTACTTAATATCCTAATGATTTGTGGCATAAAAAAAAATCAATCATTTTGGCCCATACAATGTATTTCTGGCTATTGCTACAAATATCCCCCAGCGACTTAACATGCTTTTGTGCTGCAGGGTCACATATATAACATGCATGTTTAACATGTGTATGTTGAGGTGGAAACAAGCACGTCGACAGCACTAGACCAGCTCACCCCTCCCCTTTTGCTTTTAGGATCCCATGACAAACCCAGACAGGAAAATCAAAGAGAAAATCAGCTCAAACACCATTAGCAGAGCACTGAATAATTAACCCTCTCTTGTTCCACAGAAGAAACCAGCTGATGAATATTTCAGCAGGCCAGGGTTTCCAGCAGACAAATGAGCCAATTCAAATCCAGAGCAACGTCAGCGTAGTGCTCAAAATATAAACTTTAACTCAAACTAAAGACAGACATAAATAAATGCAATGGGTTCTGGCTTTAGGGCAGCAGCGTCTACAGCTACAGCCTACAGCTTTAAACGTGTACAGCTTTAGATTAAGACGGCTGTTTTGAGGTGCAATAAACAATTTAAGCAGATGCAAATCTTCCAAGAGACACATTTATTGTTTTAACCCATGCATGTTCTCGAATGCAATGATTCACTGATGTTTTTCACATGGCAGCACCTGTTATACATCTTGACGCGTCCATTTGAGTGAACGGGTTCACCGTTCTTCAGCCATGTGATCTGAGGCGTCGGAAACCCCTCTGCCACACATACGAAGCGGGCGGTACCAGCCCTCGGTCGGGTCACGCTTTCCGGCCATTCCACGAGAGACGGCGGCTCTGCATGAAAATAAACGCACAGATGCATTTATTAAATGCATGCATTTGTGCAATCTAAAACAAATGTTTTATTTAATTATTTTTTTATTAAGGCCATAACAACAGTAATGGAAAAAGAATATGCTCACAGGGTTTCTGCAGGTTTTATGAAGGTTCATTTTTAAGAAATAAAAAAGAAAACTTAAGGAATAAATTGATGGGAACACAATATGTCGATATGGTATATACAGTATTTGTAAATGTCTTGTATTAGCAATTTTGAAAATACAACTTTGTACCTATCTCCATTACTTTTTCATTCATTTTACAAAAATAAATAAATAATAATAATAGCTTAAGGCTTGAATAGCTCTATGGAAATCACTTTTACAGTATCTTCTAATCACACTGCAAAAAAGTGCATTTTTGTCTTGTTTTCCAGAGCAAATGTCTGAAAATTCGTAAATCAAGACACATTTACATGAGATGCAAAATGACAGAAGATTAGAAGTCGTTTTCTAAGAAATTGATCAGAATGAAGTTAGTTTATGATTAAAACAAGAACAAATGCCCAATGGGCTCCATTATGCAAAACAGGGGAAAGCAATTTTCTTTGGTTTTAACACTTCAATTTATTCAGGTATTATTTTTTTTTAGTGCATGCAACATTAAATGCCATGCATTTGAATTTAAGACTCTCTTCTCTGATTTAACATCTTTTTAAGGCTTTAAATTGTGGAAAGGTGAAATAAGACTTTTTAAGACCCGCAGAAACCCTGTGTTCACTTACTCTACCTAGCACAGTTATATTAGCGGCTGCAATCGTGTAGTTTCTGGTTCCCGGCGTAGTTGCGCGGCAAAAGTAGATTCCAGCGTGCTGGGGTTTCACGTCGGATATGAGCAGGTTTCCATTGCCAAGAACCTTTGTTTTGTGAACGTCAATGGATTTATGGTCGGCGCGGCTCCATGAGATCAGCGGACGAGGATTTCCGGTCGCCATGCACTCCAGCAGAGCCGTGCTGTGAACCGCCACGGTCAGATTCTGCGGACCGGCGGTGATACGAGGCCTTTGAGGAACTCTGGGAGATGGAGCTGTTGAGAAGTATAAAGAGAGTGAATGAAAATGACACATATACATATGGTAGTATGCTTAAATACTACTCTTCAGAATGAGCTTATGATCTAGACCTGCGGTCACGGTTAGCTCGGCCTCGGAGCTCCTGCGGCGGCTGGCTATATTAGTCGCCACACAGTGGTAACTCCCAGCATCAGCCTGTTCGACTCCCTGAATCTGTAAAACGCCGCTGGGCAGCACTGTGATTCTGGATAGACACATGCAAACATTCACTTAATACAATTTAGATATTCAGAAAGTGGCAATATACACACTTATACAATACATATAACATAATATATAACATATGAGATCTAAACACTATCCATACGTCAAAGTTTCAGCTTAGACATATTTCTTTCTTTCTTTTTAGTATTATAGAAATTAATACTTCTATACAGCAAGGATGTGTTAAATTGAGAAAAAGTGATAGTAACGACACTGTAAATTGTTAGAAAAGCATTGTTAGATTTGTATTTCGAATACATTCTGTTCTTTTTAACTTTTTAATCATCAAAAAATTCTGAACAAAGTATCACGTTCCAAAAAAATTAAGCAGCACAACTGTTTTCAACATTGATAACAATAAATAGATATTATATGATTGCTGAAGATGTGTGACATGAAGATGGAGGAATGATGCTGAAAATACAGCTGTGCATCACAGAAATGCATTATATGTTAAAGTACAATAAAAAACAAACCGTTCTTTTAAATTGTAATAATATTTCACAATATCATTATTATTTTTAATCAAATAAATGTAGACTTGATGAGAGCTTCTTCTGACTTCTTAACAAAACACAAACATTAATAATCATTATGATCAAACTTTGATGTCAGTGTATATATATATATATCTATATATATGAAGTTTTTTGCCAAGCAGATAACTCAGTTTTTTTATTTCAAAACATCATGTCTTTTATTGTTATCATGTTTTTTGGGTTTTAGTGTGTTAGTTACTGTATTTATTTAGTTATTTTTAACCTAACTCAAAAAACCCACTGCCGTTGATTGGATTATTGCAACGCACAATGCAAAAAATAGATTTTAAAAAGGGTTAAAAAGGGATTATCTGTTTTGCAAGTTGAACTCTTCATATCTATATATCTAGATCTATATATATATATATATTATAGGAAAATGAACATTAATATACTGTATGTTTCTAATAACTTAAATACACAAAATTACAGAAAAGAGTAAGTGGTCATGCTTAGACCCATAATCCCTCTAGTAGGTGGGCGGAGCTTACCTTTCAGTGGCCAGTGGTAAAGTGACTCTGTTAAACTCCCAGGTGATGATTGGAGGGGGCGTGGCTGTGATCTTACAGGTGAATCGTGCGGCAGATCCCTCCATAACCGTGATTGATGCCGGCTGCTGAGTGAAGGAGGATAAATCTGCAGAAAGACAACAAAATAGTTACCATGAGAGCCAACATTTTCAGACTCTAAGAATATCAATAGTGACTGTGAATGGATAATTTGTTGTTTTAAATAATGGCAAATTTGAACATGCCATTGAGGTATGAGAGAGATGAACACAATAGAATAACAACAAAAAGAAGGAGCGAGGCTTGGTTGTAAGATGATCCAGCACACATTCTCACTAGTGATGGGAAGTTCGGATCATTTTACCGACTCGGACCTTTAGCAAAAATCATAATTAAATGATACGTGTACTCATAATGTATACTACTTACGCAAAAGTGATCACATACACAACAATACAAACTGCTATAAGAACAGAAAGATTGAATAAGTTTACCTGTGTCTTCAGTCTATGATACGCTAACATAACCTCTATCTGACAGTCTTCGGGTTTGGGCTTAAGGGGGCTGTCACGTGATGACTATATGACAAAAGAACAAACTTGAAAGACTCGAGAGATGAACTAATCAATTCTCTGTCCGGCTCAGACTGCATTGGTTAAGCTTAAGGGGCTGTCACGTGATGAACGAACGACTCGGAAAAACCAGAAGACTCGAACCAGGTGAACTACTTGACTAACTCCAGTACAGAACCTATAGGATGTTGCGCATGCGCGACTGAACGAATCACTCCCCGAGAAGACTCGTTCTTCCTGCACTATTCCAGCACCAGCACCCAGCATAATTCTCAACTGCGCAGCGATTGAACGAGTCAAATGAACCAAAAAGATTAGATAAACACCTCACGCTAGCATACCACACACCTTTTGTGTGTGTGTGTGTGTGTGTGTTGTGTGTGTGGTACTCTTAACACAAAAACAATGTGTTCAACAGAAAGTGTTCATGTCAAGAGATATTTAAGAGTAGGGCTGTTTCATTATGAAAAAAAATGTATCACGATTATCACAAAGTTATCACGATTATTACTCGTTGACTTTGGAAACAATGCATTTACTAAACTTTTAAATACAATAAACTTTTTAAATAAATAAACAAAATAAAATGAAAAAAATGTAAAAAGAAATTTCTTTTAACTGTGGATTTTCTTTAACTTTAATTATAATTAAACTGAAAAAATTAAAATAACTGTAAAATAAAATAAAAATATTATATATAAATGAAATAAAAAAATATATCCCCACTGCCATTTTCATTTTGTGTGCTCTTAGTTTTTTATTAATAGTTTAATTAATCATTTCTTATTATTATATTTTGTTTTTATTTACATTTTTGTTAAAGTTTTACTAATATATATTTTTTCTTATATGTCTATGAAGTTTTTAATATTTTTATTTCAGTTTTAGTTATTTTGATACATAAAGTTAAACTAAATGAAAATAAAAAATGTTTCCTTGGCAATTAGCGAATTTTTGTTTCAGTTTGTATTATTTTATTTCAAGTAACTTTTTTTTAATGGTTTTAGTTTTAGTTAACCATAATAATCTTGGCTCCATTCCTTTAAAATAGACTCCTCTGGCTTTCTGAGTGATGATAATCAGTAAAAGCTAACACAATTCGCCAGTACAGCAAACACAGCTCCCCATAAACGGCCTGTTTTAGGATCGAAAGACATTAATGTTTGTTTAACGTGCCTCTTTAGCACATGTGCCTTCACATCGGTGCTGCGCTCCAGCTCTGACCTTCTCAGGCTAACAGCCATAAAACCCCCAAAGCCATTCAGATCAACCCCCTCAACCCCTGAAGAAGCCTCCGGTCAATAATTAGTTAACAGGAATCAATGGAAGCTCTGCTATACATACAGACCTCACTATAAATCTCATGTTAGGATGGCCTCGGGCCTGAATGTTGCAGTAAGAAACAGATAAGTAAGATGTAATCACTGACAGCAAGTCATCATCACAGATTTATGATGCTTCATACATAACTCTACCAGTGATAAAGCTCCTATTCTGTAAAAGCAGGTGAGTTGATTGAACTTCTAGAATGTCAATTAAACTTCACTATGGACAAAGTTCTGGTGACCTTTGACCCTGAGAGGAGTTATTGGATGCAGTGTGTGTTTGTGTTCTAATACTGGTTAAATTATAATTCCAATAACAAATAACTACAATCAGCACCTACAAATGCATATTATTTTTTTATATACTATAGTAAACCTTTAAAGTACTTTAAAGAAGGAGCAGCGTATGAATACCACAGTATATGAATATGATAATCATTCAGTGCCATGATATAGAGTGGTGTGAAAAAGTGTTGGCCCCCTTACTGATTTCTTATTTTTTTGCTGTCCAAAAAAATAAGAAGCTGTCCAAACCTACGTGGCCCTACGTGAAAAATGAATTGCCCCCTCCTGTTAAATCATGAAAGAAACTGCAATTAACCACATTATTTTAGAAAAAAACTGAGTTAAATTTCACTAGCCACACACAGACCTGATTACCGCCAGACCTGTTGAATCAAGAAATCACTTAAATAGAACCTCTCTGATAAAGTGAAGCATGCTTAAAGAGCAACACATCATGCCGCGATCTAAAGAAATTCAAGAACAGATGAGAATCAAAACAGTTGACATGTATCAGTCTGGAAAGGATTATAAAGCCATTTCTAAGGCTTTGGGACTCCAGCGAACCACGGTCAGAGCCATTATCCACAAATTGAGAAAACATGGAACAATGGTGAACCTTCCCAGGAATTGCCGGCCAACCAAAATTACTCCAAGAACACAACAACGACTCATCCAAGAGGTCATTAAAGAACCCAGAACAACATCTAAAAAAATCCTTGCCTCACTTGCCTCAATTAAGGTCAGAGTTCATGATTCAACAATAAGAAAGAGAATAGGCAAAAACGGCATCCATGGGAGAGTTCCAAGGCAAAAGCCACTGCTGACCAAAAAGAACACAAAGGCTTGTCTATCATTTGCCAAAAAATATCTTGATTATCCCCAAGACTTTTGGGCAAATATTCTATGGACTGATGAGACAAAAGTTGAACTATTTGGAAGGTGTGTGTCCCATTACATCTGACATAAAACCAACACAGCATTTCATAAAAAAAAAATCATAGCAACAGTCAAACATGGTGGAGGCTTAGGGATTGCAGCGATTAACCGGTTTCCGCCGATAACCACGTTTAAAACGTCACGGTTATATTCCATCGTAAAGGTTCCGCTAAACGAGTGTTCGGTTACACGGAAGGAACTTGTTTGAATCTGCGGAAAACGAAAACAAGTACATAGCGTTGCACCAGCTTAAAATGCCTGTGACTTATCAGAGACACGGAGCTACTAATGCATCTTAGATGAACGACAGAGGGCCCAAAACAGCGAAGCTTTATTTCCCCAGAGAAATGCCTGCGATAGTCGAGAGGGACCACGGACGCAAAGTACAGATGTGCGCTCCGCATTTGCCGTTCATATCAGCAAGAGATAAATGTGCGGTTTAAGATAATTTATTTAATTAATAAAACCATTAGCTACTGAATTAATAGGAGAGGAGCGGAGAGGAGAGAGAGAGGGACAGTTGCTGTGTGGATCTAGCTCTTAGCTGCGTCTATGCGTTATCCTCCGTAGGCTATTTATCTTTATTAATAAAAGTAGGGGCAGATTTCAAGCGTTTGTGTCCGCCTGAATGTTTGTACACCGTGCGTTGCGCAGCGCAATCCGATCTCACAAACCAAAATAATTAGACATGATTTTCTCAGGCCACATGAAAAATCACATGAATTATTATAAAGATTATTAAAAAGAATACTCATGGATGACAGTTGATTACAATAATATTTCAGTTAATTTCCATCATTAGTAACAGTTTCCCATGGGGGGAACAAATAAAAAGTATATTAGTCGTATATTAATAATAGGCTACTTCATTGACTTTGTTATTTACTATCCCTGTTGTGGTATTATTCAGAAGTAAAAACCAACAAGATATTTTTTTCACCATGTTTCCAAATTCTCTACTCCAGGTCCAAAATAAATGTAAAGAATGTACAAACTGAAAATATTAAATACTTTTGTGATCTATTTCCATTTTTTATTTTCAAAAGAGAAATACTGTCATGATGTTTACAGAGCAGAGGTCACCTTTTTTTAATGGACTTTAATGGGAGAGATGGACTTTTGTTTGTATTTTGTTTATTATTGTTTTGTGCTGTATTGTTGGTTACTGTGTTATTTCTGTTCAAAAGCAATAAATAACACTTTAATATCTAAAAATTGTTCATGTGATTTTATACATTAGTAACGTTGGGAAATGAATAAATGCATAATAAACCTCATAATCGTAAAACCGTGATTATTCCACAGACAATAATCGTACCAACAAAATCAATAATCGTTGCATCCCTAGTGGTGCGTAGGGTTGATGATATGGGGCTGCTTTGCAGCTCAGGGGACTGGCCACAACTTCCATAATTGCACGGAACAAGAACGTCTGCACTCTATCCGAACACAATCTGAAGGGAGAGAATCTTCCGGCTCGTTTGTGATCTCAAGCTCAAGCGGCACTTGGCTTATGTAGCAGGATAAATGATCCCAAAAACACACCCGAGTCACCTCGAATGGCTCCAAGAAAACTAAATTAGGTTTTGGAGTGGCACAATAAAAGTACGGGACTTAAATCCATGAGATGCTTAAACCGTCCATTATGCTACCGAAACCCTCACTGGGCGTGAACACTAATACAATTCTGCAAAGAAGAGTGGGCCATAATTCCTCCACAGCGATGTGAAAGACCCATTGCCAGTTATCGCAAACACTTGATTTCAGTTGTTGCTGCAAAGTGTGGCACAATTATTAGACTTTTATTAGATTTAGGGGGCAATTACTTGTTCACGTAGGGCCAGGCAGGTTTGGAAAGCTTTTTTCCCTTAATAAAATAAATAAACATTTAAAAACTGCACTTTTTGTATTTAACCTGATACTTGTGTAATATTGAAACTCGTTTGCTGACTTGAATCTCGTTAAGTGTGACAAATATGCAAAAAATGTAAAAAAAAAACAGGAAGGGGGGCAACACTTTTTCACACCACTGTATATCAATGCAGGTAATAAATTTCACATGCACACACGCAGAAAAATCTAGCGTGTGAATGCATGAGATATGAGATAAAATACAATGCATACCTTGCAATTTTACTCATTTGGATTAAAATGTCTGTAAATACAATCTGTAGGAATCCTTGTGCCACACACTAGAAGTTTCTATGAATCACAAGCTGCATGTGGAGAATTAAGTTTTAAAATGTATGTAAAGTACACCATCTGGACTAAAGTATGACCCCATCAGAGGGTCCCGAGGGTTCTGAGCACTGAATCCGTTCTGAACGGATGATTCTCCAAAGCAGTGGCACGTTCGTCTTGAGAAATCTGGAATTTCTCACTAAAAAAAACTGGAGAACTAAACACCCAAAAACGATCATTTCCAAACCCGTATGAATGACTTGAACATTTTAGATAATAATGGAGGTGCTAAATGACTAACGGGAAATAAATAAAAACTCAAACTAAAATAAATATAAATGTAACCTAAATAGTAATGCATGTATGTATGTATATATTTATAAACATAAACTAAATAAACTTACAAAAGTTGTCAAAATGACTAAAAATTAAACCAAAATCATCCATTGAATACTGAAAATATAAATTAAAAAGCTCACTCAAAACATTAATAAAAACTGTCATAGTAAATAGTGATGAATGAATTATTAAAAAAAATAAATAAAAATAATTAATTCATCAGTTGTGCAGAAGAAAAGTCATGCCGATTTCTAGGTGAACTATCCCTTTAAGGTGATAATGTAGAAGTCACAAGCCTTCAGTGTGCTGTGATTATTAGGAGATATGATCTGCCGAGGGTTTGGACTACACTACAGCAGATCTATATACTGATACTGATCGACTATTTAGAGTTTAAACCCATCGACTGTTCTCACAACAGCACAGCTATTTCAGACAGACATTTCATTAAAAACTCTTTCATGTGGAAGCTAGTTTCTAGTTTTTTGGGATAAAAAAGCAGTTCTCAGAAAAAAAGTCAGAATTGCAAGATATAAGCTCACAATTCTGAGAAGAAAAGTCTGTATTTTGAGATATAAACGACTAATTACAAGAAAAAAGAGATATAAATTCAGAAAAAAAGTCTGAATTGTCAGATAAATGTTGCAATCACTTTTTTAAAATTATTTATACCGTGGCAGAAATAGACTTTTATTAAAAATCTTTTAGTTTATTAAACTACAGCTTGATGTAGTCTGTGTTTGGCTGTGCAGCTGCTAAGTCAGCATTATAAGAGGATCTGTAAGTCTGTCCCTTCCACTGACCTGACCTCTGACCTCTGCCCTCAACAAATCCAGGGCGGCAGTAAGGCATCCCGGCCCACCAAACATGAACCAGAAACCAAGCCCTAGCACAACAGAGCAACTCTAGAAGTGGACACTTCCGTTTGGGAGCGATCCGTTTCAGCGAGTTCCTCTCCTTCGCTCAGGAGACGCTTTCAGAGCAGCACAGGTCTGTGGATCGGCACACACCGGGGTCAGCGGGCAGGTCACAGAGGGACAACGGTTACCCACAGCAACACCAGCGCCCTGATGTGCAACTTTAGAGCCTCCATCTCTGTTCCAGCCCTAAAAACACTCAGTCAACTTTTCACTGAGAGAGAAAGATCGTTACAAGCCTTTCTGAATTGAACTTATTTGTGAAAAAGACAGACAGACAGACAGACAGAACCGACCGACAGACCTCCATCTATTAAATAAATTTTAAATAAAGTTCTACATATTAAAAACTATTTTTATTATTATATTATTATTAAAAATTAATTATTGATAATAACTCATATTAATATACCTGATGACAACTAAGTATTTTTGTTGTTTGCTGTGTAATGATTCTGTCAGCAATTTATATATTATTTTATGCAATTGTATTATGTAGTTAGGATGAATGTGGAAGACTAGTTCTGAAAAAAAAAAAAAAAAAAAAAAAAAAAAAAAAAAAAAAAATCGCATGAATTCTGACCTGTTCACATTGAAGCCACATCGGATTTCTATGCAGGTTCTTTCCACATATGAATGTGATATGGGCTGTTCTTGATTGTGACACAAAAAACAGACCTGTGACACACGTGATGGAGAAAACGGTCAGGTTTTGTCCATACTTATCTGCATTGTTTTGGTTCTGATTATTTTCTTCTAAACACTGCATTAACTGCCTTCAACAGACTGATCTTAAAATAATACTTGTGCAGACAGGGATGAAACTTTCACCCTCTCTCTCTGTTTTGCTGTCGCTGGTTTCAAAAGTCCATACAAGTGTGTAAAAAAAGTGGTTCTGAAACGGATCAGTACAAGATCCTAAACGAATCTTAGGTGTCAGGTAAGAGATGCCACCAACATACTGAAATTTCAGCCTTCAACACACACACACACACACACACACACACACACACACCCACCGCACACCACACTAAAACTACAGTGTTTCTGTCAGAGTAAAACATCACTTACAAAGTAAAAACTGAAAGCTGTTCATTAAGCATCTCAGCTTGTTCTCTAGAGACCACTGAAGAGATTCTGACACACTCAAATGCAACTTTGAGAAGCTAAAATGCCGTATTATAGGATGCAGTTAATCCATCTTTAATGCAAAAGTAATTTGAGATGTTTTAAGGTTTTATTAGCAGATGCATTATGCACAAGCGCTGTGAACAAACACAGTCCCGCTGTGTCGTGACCTGACCTCACCTCACCTCTCGCTCACTCCTTCTTTAGAGAAATGACAGCAGAGGCAAAGAAGGCTTCGTCTGTGAACAGAAGGGAAGAATGCAAAGCCCGAAAGCTGAGGATCAGTCAGGGTCCATCCAGCAGGCGAGTTACAGCCCCAGACCTGCAGGACCCTCGCCGGCCAATCAGAAGCCAGAATCGGCCCCTCACCAGCCAATCAGAGGACAGGCTCAGGACCTCTCCCTGTGGCCTTTGGCCTCTCAGCCGTATGGGGGCAGGGAGGCCGGAGAATATCCCGAGACCCTTATCTTCCCCCCCGAGCCCTGAAAACAGCACGGCTATTGTGTCTTATCAGATCCGCTGAAGAGCAACAGGTCAAAAGGTCACCCCGAGAGCATTATCTGTGATCAAATAAATGTAGAGTAGCACTCACACCGCCTGCTTACACAGCGTTTTTAGGTGCACTCATGATACGACAGAAACATTAATGCATGCACTTTGGCAAATTCTCAAGCAGCATGCATGCAATCCTAAAATGCACTGATATCACCGTCCTCCTGAATCAAATCCAGTACTTGTTTCTTACTCATTTTGGGTGCCGATTCCAAAAATAGTGGCTGTTTTGCTGGAGCACGTCACAAATATGATGCATTTTGTTTTTGCTTTTACAACCATTTGTGTGGTGAAGGAGTCTTGCATTATCACTTAATCAGCAGAAAAACTAATACAAACACATGATTCCTGTCTGAATCTGAGCCAGATTACAACTATTTGTTCAATTTTCAACCCATTTTTAAATGTTTGAATGATTCAAAGAAATTTTTTTATGCCTAATCCTGATTTTTCCCATTTTTTTCATATATATATACATATATATATTATAAATACAATTCCTTTTTTACATACTGTATATATTTTGAAATCTACTTTTTGCCATTAAACTTTTGTCATTTAACTGCTTTTGTTATTTTGTGCATTAGTGCATTAGGTTACACTTTATGTTAAGGTGTCCTTGTTACAGTGTAATTATTCATTTAGGTACTGAGTAATATTAATTACCTACATGTACTTACTATATGGTTTGGTTTAGGGTTTGGCTTAGGGTTACTTGTGTCACGTTGAGGTGTGCCAGGGAACAGGCAGGAAGACGAGGATGAAGGATATCCGAACACTTTAATGATCAGACGAGAGGGTAGGAGCACACGCACAGGGTAACATTAACAATAACTGACCACACTAGGACACAAGAGACAGGAACTTATATAGGGCAGATAACGAGGGGCAGACAGGTGAACACAATGAGGTGATTAACTAATAATGAGAACAGGAACAACCAAATAAGGACACAGAGGGAGAAACCATAATCAACAGTTCACAGGGGTGTGACAACTTGCATGTAATTATGCATAATTTATTGTTATTATAATAGTAAGTACACATAACGTGTAAAAAAGTACACCTTAAAATAAAGTGCTACCGTGCATTAAAACTGATGCATATACGTAATTTGAAAAATCTTCATTCTTATTTTGAGAAAAAACTGTAAGCGATGGAACATTTTTTATTGATATTTTTGAACTTAGCATCATCCAAATAGGTGATATTAGGCCTCTTTTCCCCCCAAGTTATCAGATATTTTTATTTCGGGATGCAGGGTTGTGTTATTAAATGCATAAAATTCTATATTCAACATAATTTGATACCAAAATCTCATGCTCTTGAAGTGAGGAGTGCTATTCCTATATGATGCTGGGCATGTGACGCTATACAATTTTCATATCACAATAATTACTGAAGCTTTTATCATGATATTGAGTACATTACAAAAACAGGTTGAAAAGAAAAACTAACTATCCTCTTAATAACAAGTTGTATAGCTTTTTTCAAATAACATAAATAAGCTTTAACATTTAATAAAACATACATTCAAAAAATCACAACTCTGAAGAATTATAATACAGAATCAGAGGATACTGTGCATGTTAATTACTGCAGTATACCGTATTACCAAATATGTGTGGTGGGCTTGAAGGCAGATCACTAGAATTTATAGCACAGCCTCAGTATCTCAGGACTAGATCGAGTCAGCTCTGGTGGTCAGGACTCATAAATCGAAAGGAGCCGTGTTTATATACAGTGGGGAAAAAAAGTATTTAGTCAGCCACCAATTGTGCAAGTTCTCCCACTTAAAAAGATGAGAGAGGCCTGTAATTTTCATCATAGGTATACCTCAACTATGAGAGACAAAATGAGAAAAAAAAATCCAGAAAATCACATTGTAGGATTTTTAAAGAATTTATTTGCAAATTATGGTGGAAAATAAATATTTAGTCAATAACAAAATTTCATCTCAATAATTTGTTATATACCCTTTGTTGGCAATGACAGAGTCAAACGTTTTCGGTAATTCTCACATGTTTCACACACTGTTTGCTGGATTTTGGCCCTTCCTCCTGCAGAACTCCTCTAAGCAGTAATGTTTTTTTGGGGCTGTCTCTGGGCAACCCGGATGTTCAACTCCCCCAAAGATTTTCTATGGGGTTGAGATCTGGAGACTGTCTAGGCCACTCCAGGACCTTGAAATGCTTCTTTTGAAGCCACTCCTTCGTTGCCCGGGCGGTGTGTTTGGGATCATTGTCATGCTGAAAGACCCAGCCACGGTTCATCTTCAATGCCCTTGCTGATGGAAGGAGGTTTTCACTCAAAATCTCACGATACATGGCCCCATTCATTCTTTCGTTTACACGGATCAGATCGTCCTGGTCCCTTTTGCAGAAAAACAGCCCCAAAGCATGATGTTTCCACCCCCATGCTTTAGGTATGGTGTTCTTTGGATGCAACTTAGCATTCTTTCTCCTCCAAATACGACAAGTTGAGTTTTTACCAAAAAATTTTTTTTTGGTTTCATCTGACCATATGACATTCCCCCAATCCTCTTCTGGATCATCCAAAGGCTCTCTAGCAAACTTCAGACGGGCCTGGACATGTTCTGGCTTAAGCAGGGGGACATGTCTGGCACTGCAGGTTTTGAGTCCCTGGCGGCGCAGTGTGTTTTCTGATGGTAGCCTTTGTTACTTTGGTTCAGCTCTCTGCAGGTCATTCACTAGGGTCCCCCGTGTGGTTCTGGGATTTTTTGTGATCATTTTGACCCCACGGGGTGGATCTTGCGTGGAGCCCCAGATCGAGGTAGATTATCAGTGGTCTTGTATGTCTTTTATTTTCTAATAATTGCTCCCACAGTTTATTTCTTCACACCAAGCTGCTTAGCTATTGCAGATTCAGTCTTCCCAGCCTGGTGCAGGTCTACAATTTTGTTTCTGGTGTCCTTTGACAGCTCTTTGGTCTTGGCCATGGTGGAGTTTGGAGTGTGACTGTTTGAGGTTGTGGACAGGTGTCTTTTATACTGATAACGAGTTCAAACAGATGCCATTAATACAGGGAACCAGTGGAGGACAGAGGAGCCTCTTAAAGAAGAAGTTACAGGTCTGTGAGAGCCAGAAATCTTGCTTGTTTGTAGGTGACCATATACTTATTTTACTGAGGAATTTACCGATTAATTCTTTAAAAATCTTACAATGTGATTTTTCTGGATTTTTTTTTTTCTCATTTTTGTCTCTCATAGTTGAGGTATACCTATGATGAAAATTACAGGCCTCTCTCATCTTTTTAAGTGGGAGAACTTGCACAATTGGTGGCTGACTAAATACTTTTTTGCCCCACTGTATATATCCAGAGAGATGAGCTGATCTACGCTGGCATGTTTTTGTCTGTTATTAGCAGGAATATTTCACTCCTTGACGCTGTTTCCCAGCACAAAACCTGCTGGGCAATTTAAAGCAACCTCTGACCTTTCCGAGTCCGACCGCCACTCAGGGAAACCATGGAAACCTTTCACATGCCACACTGCGCACTAAAGCCATTTTGTCCTTCTGAAATTCCTCAAACATCTCATCTCAAACTCAAACACTCCAGGTTTGACTCATTATCTGACTCCGGAGACCTGAAGCATCGCCTAGCAAAAAATATGATTTTTAAAGAATATATGCTATTTTCATCATCAACCGCTCAGAGCAATTACTTTACAAGCACCATTGCAAAAAAACAAAAAGCAGTATCATAATTTTTCCACAAACTACTCCTACATCAGACATCCAGTCGGATTGAGGAAAGAAAAGAGTGTTTTGATGGTCCTGTAGCAATTCCAGGAATTTTAGGAACACATTAGAGGCCCTCGGGGACCCGTTTCCCAACACCGGCCCTCAGAACAAGCAGGCGTGAGT
The DNA here is from genome assembly GCA_018155175.1 of Sinocyclocheilus anophthalmus. Taxonomy (NCBI): domain Eukaryota; kingdom Metazoa; phylum Chordata; class Actinopteri; order Cypriniformes; family Cyprinidae; genus Sinocyclocheilus; species Sinocyclocheilus anophthalmus. The sequence continues at coordinate 58,982 of JADLZN010004581.1, forward strand.
CACAAACTCATGTTTCTAATTTTAAACTGCTGAAGAAGGCCACCTTTGACATCAGCGCTGACCCGCCGTCTCCACACACAATGGACTGACATTCAGTGAGGGAGTTTAAGACCTCTTACAATGTTAACAAGATCATCTTTACAATATTTAAGGCCTATACATCTTACAATTCCATAAATGTATATATATATGTGTGTATTTGATCAAAAATACAGAAAAAAATTTAATTTTGTGAAATATTATTGAAATTTATAATAACAATTCTAACAATAATTTTCTATTTTAATATGCTTTCAAATGTAATGTATTTCTGTGATGCGCAGCTGTATTTTCAGCATCATTCCTCCAGTCTTCAGTGTCACATGATCTTCAGAAATCATGTTGGAAACAGTTGGACCCGTGATATTTTTTCAGGATTCTTTGATAAATAAAAAGTTAAAAAGAACAGTGTTTATTCAAAATAGACATTTTGAATACACTTTGGGCTCAGTAAATTTTGTTCTTTCTTTTTTTTTAAAGAAATGAATACTTTTATTCAGAAAGGATGTGATAGTAAAGGCTTATATTGTTAGAAAATATTTCTATTTTGAAAAAATGCTGTTATTTTTTTTACTTTTTATTCATCAAAGAATCACGTTCCAAAAAATCTTAAGCAGCACAACAGTTTCAACATTGATAATTAATCAGCATATTATACTATTCTGCAGATCCTGTGACACTGAAGACTGGCGAATGATCTGAAAAGACAGCTGCGCAATCACAGAAATGAAAGGATATTTAAAGTTTTAAAACCGAACATATAGATTGCAATAATATTCCAATATATATCTATAAATAAAGGAAATAGTTTTTGTTTAGTTGTAGGGTTTGTCTCAATTGCATTCATCTAATCAGTTTTTATGTAAGACAATAGTTGAAGTTGTCCCCATTTAGATAGTTAAGTAAACATGTGATAGTGACTGATATATGAGTAGAGGTGAGAAGGGCATGTGGAACCATCAATCTCACACACACACAACATCTGCCAACACGTGGTGTCAAAAAACACAAGCATGATGAAAAGAAAGCGTGTCGCCTCCATCACCACATAACAGTGCTAAAATCACACTCAACCTCTGGACTCTCACTTCTCATCCGAAACAACACAAACTAAGCAGCAATCAAACTTTCCTAAATCCCTGCATACTTCTCTCTCGTTGGTGCAAAGCGCCAGCTGTCCTGACCTGCTCGATCTGGTCAAACAAATGCCCTGCAAAGAAATCTGCTTCTTTGGCCGGAGCAGTTGGGGGCAGATGGGACAAAAGGAGACGGAGAGAAAAAAGCTTTTCACGAATTCAGCAAACTAGCGGAGCAGAAAGCAATCGCATGGAGGCCACCAGCTCGACTCGCTGCCATAAAACCAGCCATTCAGGAGCAGAGGACTTCAGCTCTCAGTGTCTTTCAGCTTATGTGAGTGTGTGTTTGTGTAGGTAAGGCTGGAAGATCATGCATTTAATAGCTATTGTTAAATTGCATGCAACATATTCAGCATAATGAATTATTTTATATACATATATATATAAAAAAAACGTTTTACTACTTAATGCATAAAAAAATCCAGAAAGCAATCAAAAAAATATGCATTAAATAATTAAAGTTGTGCATTGAATTACTTAATTTGCATGCAAATAAGCATTAAATTAATCAGCATAAGAAATTATTTTAAGAAGGGCCGTTTCCCAACACGACCCTTAAAATAACCAGGCCTGTGTCACAAACTCAGGAATGTTTCTAATTTTAATGCATACAAAATCCTGAAAGTTGTCCAAAAGATGCATAATTAAATCAGTATGCAAATTATGTATATATTAATCAACTTTAAATATTAAAATCTTATGCAAGTGAGTTAATATATACATGCTTAAGATTAAAGTTTAGTATTTAGTAATTGATCAAATAATTGCATATAATCAGATAAATCAACGCAAATACATCATCCATGTTGTTCAGTTTTGCATGTTTTTAACTCAGATCTTTGTGTCTGTTTTCTTATAGGAGTCGATATCCCCCACAATTCCCCTCAAGCACCTTTGTTGTCCGTCTTGACGGTATTTCCCAGGTACCTGTAAATTTTACGGGCTCTTAGAGAGTCTGTAGAAAGACTCTAAATGCCCCTTTAAAAGCAGCCTGTAAAACACTCGCTGTCTTTACTTCATAACACACACAACTACACCATTCCCATGATGCTCTCTCTGTAAATCCCAGACTATAGTCGAGCTCGTGGGCTCTCGGGGGGAAGCAGAGGGCAGGAGAGTGTCAGATTTTGTCATTCTGTAACATTTGCTGTGTTTCTCCCCCCTTCAGTTTCCTCACTGTCCTGTTCCACAACTCATTAGCAGATTTACACGGTCCGCTACAGCTCTCAAACACCTGCAAACATTCAGACATCACCCCCCAAAAAATCCTGAAAACACCTACAGGTCGTGCAGAGGCGGAACATAACCATCCTAAACACATGCATGTGTGTAAACAACAAAAACAGAAAGCTTTTACTCAGATGCAGTAAACTTCAAGGAAATTTCATTAAGGCGTGAACTTTGTCTCGTCCTCAACTTTGTTTCACCTAAGTTATTAAAAACAGCCCCAAACTACTAACTAGTAGTTAGTAGTAGCTAGTTAGTAGATTACTAACTAGTTGTCATTCAGTAGGAGTATAGAGCAAAAAATAGTGTTGAGCAACTCAGATCATTTAATCTTTGGAGAATTTAATGAGAAATATTTGAATTCATATCAAAATTATTACAATATATTTATAAAATATAATATTCAAATAACAAATATCTATTTAAAATTATGTACACCACAACCACACAACATATATATATATATATAACATTTTATAAATTACATATTTATAATTTATATTAAATAATATGATATAATATTAAAATTAGAGCACAATAACTATATTTAAAGATGCTAGAAAAAATACAATAACATTTTTATTTATTTTCTATTTAAAGGCTTGCAGACTTGTTTACAAACTGGCAAATCTGAGCACGTTTGAGAGATTGTTGAGATTTCTTCTGAAGCTGTAAACGTACTGGTGTCATGTTCTCTGGAAGCAATTCTCGATTTGTTTTTTTGCAATTAATTTCAATCTATGAGAAACACGAGATAAAAGATGCATTGTGACTTTACTTTCCTATGGAAAAAGTTTGCTTGTTCGGTGGGCTTGGATTTGAGTTATATTGATCATGTTGGCGACTGAAACGGATCTCATTTCAAGACCTAAAAATGTCATAAATCTGGAAACAAGTGACATTTTTAATAATTTAGTATTAATAATAGTATTAACGATAATTTAGTTTTTTATGTTTTTAATATATTATTATACGCATGTTAATATGTTTTTATTAATTTTATTAATTTAATTTTTGATATTTAGTTTGACCTATTTCCGTTAAGTTAAACAAAAATGAGAAATGATGCCTTGGCAACTAGCTGAGATAAAATATGTTTTTTGTGTAATTTTTTTTAGATCAGTTATCATTCATTTTATTTCAAGTGCCGAAAGTGTTTTATGGTTTTAGTTTTAGTTAACTATAACAACCCAGCCTAGTGAAAACTCCTCTTGAACTGTCTGAGTGCTCAAGTTTTGCTCTGAATGAGAGAATGCAGCGAGAGCAGCAGAAACACATGCTTTTTGTCCTGAAGCAGCACAGCACGACACAGCCTCATGAGAGGAGAGGACTTTTAAAAGCCCCTTTTCACACACACACACACACACAGGAGAGCAGGAACAATGGCAGTGGTCAGGAGGTGATGATATAAAGGCAGAACGCTGTGAATAGGGGTCATGTGCTCTTTAACACCGGGGCACTAGTGTCCTCCGCAAACTGAGCTTTTTAAACCTGCCGGGCTTCATTTGCACACCAATGGACACATTCTCACACAGCCGCGAGCCCTCGAGCGCAGGACTGACCCCTGCCCCGCACCGGACACACACAAACACACTCATCTATCCTCCAGCTATCTGTATCACATCTACAACCACCAATCTGAGCAGGTTATATTAGCCAACAACCCATATGATGATTGGTGTTTTTTATTAGATTCATCTCACACTGATTACAGTCTGATCAAGAATTTGACATACTTAAAACATATTTGACTGTAGAAAAAAATGACTGTTTAATGCTTTTGAAATATGGAATAGAAACAGTTCACAAAAAAATAAGCCTTGAATATGACATGTTATAAAATATCAGCTTAATCAAAGCAATAATATTGCCAGAAACAGATTTTTCACCAAGTTTCTAACTTTGCCGTCATTCAAAATTTTTATTTATTTATTTTTTTGTTAAGCTAATACTTTTTTTTAGCAAGGATGCATGAAACTGATTAAACATGACAGTAAAGACATTTATAATGTTACAAAAGATTTCTATTTCAAATCAATGCTGTTCTTTTGAAATTTCTATTCATCTGTGAATCCTGAAAAATAAAATGTGTCACGGTTTCAACAAAAATATGAAGTATTTTTAAGCACAACTGTTTTCTACTGTACACTGATGATAATCAGAAATGTTTCTCGAGCAGCAAATCAGCATATTATACTGATTTCTGAAGATCATGTGACACTGAAGACTGGAGGAATGATGCTGAAAATACAGCTTCGCATCACAGAAATACATTACATCTTAACAGATATTCACATAGAAAGCAGTTATTTAGAATTGTAATAATATATCACAATATTACTGTTTTTACTGTATTTTTGATCAAATAAATGCAGCCTTAAGGAACTTTTCTTTTAAAAACATTTAAAAATCCTACCGACCCCAAACTTTTGAACATTAGTCAGTCAGTCACTCTGTCTGTCTATCTAGGTCTATATCTCAAAAGCATGCCGTCTTGACCTTTATGTTGACGCTCATGAGTGCTGATGTAATGATTATGAGCACCCGTACATCTGTGCTGTAAATCTGCTGTCAGACTCCGGCGGCACAGTAAACAATGAGCCTCGTCCATGATCACACGTGAATGTGTCAGGAACTCTTTAGAGCCAGATTCTAGCGTTCAGAACTTCAGCCAGCACAGAAAATGCAGAAAACACACACATACACATACTGTACTCTTGAAAATAAAGGTCCAATTAGAGCTGATGCCATAGGACAAATCTATCTTACAAATGGCTCTTGATAAGAAAAGCGCTGGTTGCTGATAGATAGTTTAGGCTGATAGAGCTGTAGTCGATTTAAAGGAATAAAAGAGTAGCTGAAAACGCACTCACTCTCAGGCCATCCCAGATTAGGATGAGTTTGTTTCTTCATCAGGTTTGGAGAAATGTAGCACTGCATCAGTGTCTCAGCAATGGATGCTCTGCAGTGAATGGGTGCCGTCAGAATGAGAGTCCAAACAGCTGATAAAAAACATCACAATAATCCAGACAAACATCTTGTGAAGTGAAAAGCTGTGTGTTTGCAAGGAACAAATCCATCATAAAGACGTTTTAACTTCAAACGGTTGCTTCCGGCTAAAACATGAGTTCATAAATCATAATAACGCTTCATCCAGTGTCTCATCTGAGTCAGGAGAGAAATATGCACACATTAAGCACCGTTTACAAGCCAGAACAGTCCAAAACCATTCTAAACAAATAAGTGAGTTGATTTTTTTGGCTTGTAAACGGTGTTTGATCTGTGCATATTTCTCTCCTGATTCAGACCAGACAACTTTTCAATGGAGAAACTGTTATTATTGATTAAGGACTCGTATTTTAGCCGGAAGCAACAGTTTCAAGTTAAAAACGTCTCAATGCTGGATTTGTTTCAGCTTTTGTCTTCTCCAGATGTTAACTGATGGACTGGAGTGCTGTGGATTATTGTGATGTTTTTATCAGCTGTTTGGACTCTCATTCTGACGGCACCCATTCACTGCAGAGCATCCATTGCTGAGACACTGATGCAATGCTACATTTCTCCAAATCTGATGAAGAAACAAACTCATCCTAATCTTGGATGTCCTGAGGGTGAGTAAATGTTCAGCAAAGGTTCATTTTTGGGTGAACTATACCTTTAATCTCAAAAGACATTTGAGCAACAATGACACATATCGGGGCAAATACACCAATGCAACTTACTTGCGACAGTCAAGCGGGCTCTCTGGCTGAGAATAGATCCATATTTGTTCTGGGCAAGGCACTGGTAGAACCCTTCATCTGATTTGTCTTTCCGACTTTCCACCTCTGAGATGAACAGAGAGCCGTTGGTGAGCAGGTAAACGCGCTCTGACTCTGTGAGCGCCGCTGCGTTCTTCAGCCAGTGGATGCCGATGGGAGCCTCGCCGTGGGCCTGACAGTCCAAAATCACAGCGTCCCTCCTCATCGCCGTCACATCATGGGGCTCCTTTATAAAGAACAGCTCACTAAAACTCGTATAACACCTGCAGAGACAGACAGAAGCAAGCGAGTCAAACTGTTGCCATTGAGTGACTCTGAGATGAGTTGCTGTAATCATATTTGACCTGATGTAATCCTCTTATTCATGGCTCATAAAGTCAGAAGAGACTCCATCCTTGTCTAAAGAAGAGCTGTAATTCATTCCCAGCATGACATTTAGCAGCCTAGAATGACTAGAGCTGCTATGAAAGCAGAAAAAATAATATCGAAAACAAAAAACACTTTTTTTAAAGGATCTAAAAAGAGAATTTCAAGATTGTAATGTTATGAATTCATGATTTGGAAACATTTGAGTATATTTATGAGATGCATCGGTCTTTATAAATTATAAAGTAGCTTGAAATGTTATTTTTGTGCATAAACAGAAATAAAGAGAAGGCGAAAAATATCAAAAAAGGGTTACACTAACTTTGATGTCACTAGCTTTCACATTATAAAATGTTTCAAGTATTATAAAATGTTTAGCGTAGCAGTCATATTGAATTCAGTCAGATATGACAATGCATAAATATAAGTCTCATGATGTAACTATCACTAATACTAATCTGTTATGTATTATATTATGCAGGAAGGCTTGTTAATATCATAAAGTGACACTCAAATAGTTCTTTTCATTAGATATATTTCAGATATTATATTATGATTAACTTATATATGTAGTTCCTAAACATTCATGGTGTATCACCAACTATTTGATTATGCATGAGGCAGTTTGTTATGCATAATACAATACGATAATGTATATGAATGATGCATGAAAGTTAAAAACACTTCATTAGGAAAATGTGAATGTGCAATAAGCCTCTGTGACCAGAAGAATCATTTGAATCTCTTGAAACAGTAACATTTGCATGATTGCCGATGCTGCTTTGAAGTTTGCTACATTGTGTTCCGCGCACGTGAGTGAATCAAATCAATGCATCAGTCAGTGTGTAACGCTCTGACCATTCATTCAGTTCTTATTAAAATAAAGATGAATAAATATACATTTAATCATGCTTTATATGTAAGTTTGAATAAGTTTCAGTGCATGAAATCCCTCATCCAGGACATTTAAGTCACGAAACATCCTGACATTTAAGTTCACACATAACTCATTTCTGTTCCTGCAAATATGAAATAAACGCTCTTACCTGAGATTGATAGACATGCTGCAAAAAACAGCAGATGCTGGTATAAATCCGTTTTGAAAGACGCCATTTACTCTGCTAGTCCGAGCATGCCTGAGCCCGTGGCTTGCGGACTCGAGCTCCACACACTTTCTGACTGAACGGAGCGCGCGATGCTGCTGAGTGACCGCTGCGAGCGCACTACTTCCAGCGGAAGAGCACTGGTCCCGGCGAGCGCTGCGTGACGCGGCTCATCAGTGCGTGAGGAGATTCCTCCGCGTGCGGCGTGACGTCACAGGGATTCCCGCTCCTGAGCAGATATAAACATGAGCGGATTTACCTCTTTTTATTGTTATTTATTATTTTTATTATTATTTTATCAGTTAAAGTTCTTAATAATTGAATAACGTTTTCAAAATCATCAATTATTTACAACTTGAAATAACATGAACAATATAAGTTTGTGCTGATCATGTGACTTTGCTGTTATTTCTGTTTTGCATGCAGTATTACCGTAATATATATTATATAATATATGATATCGTGCCATCCATATAATAACAAAGGTTAGTGTCATACTGTGTATATTATTACGACACATATACCCTCACACTATACCATTTGAAAGATTCTTTACATGTATTTTAAATGTATGTTTATATTTATATAAATCTTTTCTCTTTCTCCTCTCTCTATCTGGGTCCTACTGTCTTGTTAATGTAGTGACCCATTTTCTTAAATATATGCTGGCATGTGTCGTCGGGTTTTTATATATACTGTACGTAGTAATCTACACGTACAACCAGTAGTACTAGCGACTCACTTAAATTTATTATGGGAGTAAAACAGTTGTTCTCTTCAGAACATATTTGTGTTTGTATTTTCTGTTTATTGTTCTGTGACATCCAAAGCCAGAAAGAATTGGGAATTTTTGGTTCAGTGGCTCAAAACTGTAGACTTTGAACACCTAAATCACATGTTTTCCTCGCATTAGACAAAACATATAAGTGGGTCTGAATCGTCTCAATGCTGCATGATCAGCAACAACTTCCGACTTTCCTTCGCATCCAGCCAATCCCAATCTACAAAGCATTTTTGTCCTGAAGGATGTGACAACATACCCCATCTTTCACACACTACGGTTGTTCTACTGTGTGTTGTTGGTCCTGTCTTATTTCAGTCTTATGTCTCTCTCATCTCCTCTCAACGTCTCATTATCTATCCACTTTCTCTCTCTCTCTCCCTCCTCCTTCCCTCTCCCTCTCTGTCCTCGTTTCTCCCATACCCTCTCTCCCTCTCCTCAGATCTCTCTGTCTCTCTCCCCCTCTCTCTCTCTCCCCCTCTCCTCTCTCTCTCTCCCCCTCTCCTCTCTCTCTCTCTCTCTCCCCCCTCTCTCCCTCTCTACATCCCCTCCTCCCTCTCCCTCCTCCTCATCTCCTCTCTCCTCTCTCACTCTCTCCCCACTCTCTCCTGCTCTCTCTCCTCAAACACTCCTCTTCTCCTTCCCCCTCCCCTCGTCTCCCACTCTCTCTCTCTCTTCTCGTCCGCTTCTCCCTCCACCCTCTACTCTCTCCCCTTCTCTCCTCTCCTCCTCCTCTTTTTCTCCTCTCCTCTCCTCTCCTCTCCCCTCCTCTCCTCCCCTCTCTCCTCTCCTCTCCCCTCCCCTCTCCTCTCCTCTCCTCTCCTCCCCCCCTCCTCTCCTCTTCTCTCCCTCCACCTCTCATCCTCTCCTCTCCCTCTCTCCGTACATCTCTCTCTCTCTCTCTCTCCCCCTCTCTCTATTCCCCCTCTCTCTCTCTCTCTCCCCCCCTCTCTCTCTCTCCCTCTCCCTTCTCTCCTCCCCCTCTCTCTCACTCCTCCCTCTCTCTTCTCCCCTCCTCTCTCTCTCCCGCCGTCTCTCGTCTCCTACCTCTCCCCCCTCCCCTCCTCTCACTCCTTCTCTCCCCCCTCTCTCTCTCTCCTCCCCTCCCCCCTCTCTCTCTCCCTCCCCTCCCCTATCACTCTCCTCTCTCCTCTCTCTCCCCCTCTCTCTCTCTCCCTCTCTCCCTATCTCCCCCTCCTCCTCTCTCCCCATCTCTCCCCCTCTCTCTCATCCTCCCTCTCCCTCCCCTCCTCCAAATGCCCCTACTCCTCTCTCCCGTCCCCCTCTCTCTCTCTCTCCCTCATCATCTCTCTCTCATCCTCTCTCCCCGCTTCGTCGCCCCTCTCTCTCTCTCTCGCTCTCTCTCGCTCTCTCTCTCTCACTTCCGGTTGGGGGGGGGGGTGTGACTGTTGAGCGTGAGCGTGAGCGGTGAGCGGTGCGAGTGCGAGTGGTGTTTGTGAGTGAATCTTTTTCTTTTTTCTTTCTTCGCTTTTTAAGTTTTGGTTAGGGATTTGATTGGTTGGGCCGCGTGCTGCAGTTTCACTGTGCGGGCAGCATGACGGCCCCACGGTCACAGGTGTTGAGTAATCTCACGCGGCGCCACGGGGTGAAAGTAGCGTCCGCGGTGAGTGTGGAAGACTGCTGTTTAGCTGTAGGTGAGGTCGTGGGGCATGAACATATCATGTCGGCCTCCAGGATGAACAGTGCCACGGTTGTTTTTCTCAGTTCAGTTGATAAGGCAAATGAGTTAGTGGAGACTGGTATAGTTGTCGACAATCTTTTTACTCCTGTACTCCCGCTTTCTATGCCATCTAAGAAGGTGGTGTTGTCTAATGTCCCGCCTTTCGTGAGTGACAAGACTTTAGTGGGAATTTTGTCCCGATATGGTAAACTAGTGTCACCTATCAAAATGGTATCAGTTGGCTGCAAATCCCCTCTCTTGAAACATGTGGTTTCGTTTAGGCGTTTTCTTTTTATGATTTTAAAAGAAGATGAAGAACTCAACTTGTGACTTCATCTTAAAGTTGATGATTGTGATTATGTGATTTATGCTACTACGGAAAAAATGAGATGTTTCAATTGCAGGGAGGTGGGCCATTTAATTCGCACGTGTCCTAATAAAGCAAATGAAAACAGGTCAGTGGCTGAGGATAGTGTGAGTAATGTTGGCGAGTCGGCTGAGGCCGGACCGTCGCAGACAGAGTCAGGGGAAGGACAGGGGAGAGATGACTCGAGTCTGTCTGCGAGGGAGAGGGTAACAGTGAGGGTAATTAACCCCGAGAGCGTGGGTGAGAAAAGCTGTTCAGCTGCTAGCAATGCTGATACTCTGATTTCTAAATCCGTTATGGAGATAGATGTGCAAAGAGGTGATGGAGCGGTTAATGTCTCGCAGTCCGATTTGCTTTGGGATGGCGTTGATATGGAGACGGAACAGAGCCAATTTAAAGTGCCAACAAAGAGGAAAAAGGCTGGGGATTTACAAGCTGTGAAGTCAAAGAAAGCAGATGTGGAGGATGTCTATAGTGACGATGGAATGGAAAGCGGTAGCGAGTCCTCTGATTCTAGCGTAAGTTTGTCGCAGAGTGACTTTTCTACCGGTAGTTATGAGGTTGAAGATATTAAACTCTTTCTCAGGGTTACAAAAAACAAAAGAGGAGTGCGTGTAGTGGAGTTTTTTCCCGACAAAAAACAGTTTGTTGACAAAACTAGGCTTTTCATGTCAGAAGGTTTGTTTACAAACAAGGAGATATATTGATTAAAAAAGATAGTGAGAAGACTCTCGTCTGGTGATGTTAATGAAGGTAGTGAGAAAGCTTAGTATTATGACATGGAGTGTTATGGGTGTGTGCAAGTTTTTGCTGTTTGTTTGTTTTTTCTATTTTTCAAACATGTGTGAGGTGAATATTGCAACAATGAATGTGAATGGTTTAAGGGAAATGAAAAAAAGAGCTGGAGTGTTTGAGGTGGTTAAACAAAAAAAAGTTGATGTTGCCATGTTGCAAGAGACTCATAGTGATTTAAGAAATGCTGCTGACTGGGCGGAGGAGTGGGATGGAGTCTCGGTTTTAAGTCACAACACTTCACTTAGTGGAGGGGTTGCCATTCTGTTCGCTAAAAGTTTTATTCCACACACGTATCAGGTTGAAGAAGTTGTTAAAGGCAGGCTTTTGAAAGTAAGAGCCACTTTTGAAAACTGCACTTTTGTTTTTATTTGTGTGTACATCCCTACTTCAGCTGTGGAAAGGATGGTGTTTTTAAATGTACTTTGTTCTGTTATGCAAAAATGTTGTGTGGAAGAATATTTATTTCTGGGTGGTGATTTTAACTGTGCAGTGTCAAATTTAGATAGAAATCATATTGAGCCTCATTTGCCCTCTCGTAATCGTTTAATTCAACTTGTTAAGACACATGAGTTATGTGACATTTGGAGACAGTTTAATGGGGCACAAAAGCAGTACACCTGGACTCATGTACGTGACAGTGTTATCTCTTTGGCTAGGTTGGATCGGTTCTATGTTTTTAATCATCAATGTAATATTGTTAAAAGATGTTTAATTACCCCGTTGGGTTTTACTGATCACAGCATGGTACAGTGTTTTGTGTATTTGAATTTCATCAAACCAAAGAGTGCATACTGGCAGTTAAATGTAAACTTGTTAAGTGATAAGTATTTCAAAGACATGTTTAAGGTGTTTTGGGGGGAGTTCAAAACCACAAAGGGTTCTTTTAACTCTTTACGACAATGGTGGGATTTTGGGAAAGTTCAAATGAAACAATTCTGCATACAGTATGCTCAAAACGTCACTAAAGAGACTGTTGTAGTTATGAACGCCTTGGAGGCTGATATTTTAAAACTTCAAAAATTAGCTTAGTCAACTGGTGTCCAAAGCTATTTTGACTCTTTGGTCAATAAGAAGACACAGTTGGCTGATTTGCTGGGTTTTAAAACGCAGGGGGCTTTGGTCAGATCGAGGTTCCAGAGTATGAACCAGATGGATGCTCCTTCCAAATTTTTTTTTAGTTTGGAGAAGAAGAATGGCCAGAGTAGGGCCATTCATGCATTGCGCTCTGAGTGTGGTAGGCTAATGACGGACCCTGCAGAAATACGTAGGAGAGCAGTTTGTTTTTATGAAAGCTTGTATAAAAATGAGCTAGGAGCAGGATATGAGGGTGAAAGTGAGTTATTTTTTGGCTTGCCGCAGATGTCAGAGAAAGCAAATGCTGAAATCGCAGGTGCTTTGAGTGAGGGGGAGCTGTATAAGGCCCTCCAAGGAATGGAGTCTGGTAAGGCCCCGGGGATTGACGGTCTGCCAGTTGACTTGTATAAGTCTTTCTGGGCTGAACTAAAAGAGGACTTGCTGGAGGTATTGAATGAAAGCCTGGCTGAAGGCCGGCTGCCTCTGAGCTGCCGCAGAGCAGTTTTAACCCTCTTGCCCAAAAAAGGTGACCTTACTGACATCAAGTGTTGGCGACCCGTATCACTGCTCTGTAGCGACTACAAACTGCTCTCCAAAGTATTGGCTAATCGGTTAGCAGGGGTGATGAATTGTGTCATCCATTCTGATCAAACCTACTGTGTTCCCGGCAGATCGATTTTTGATTATGTGTCTTTAGTTCGTGATGTTTTTGAGGTCTCCAAGATGCTTAATCTGGACTGTGGTTTAATTTCTTTAGACCAGGAGAAAGCTTTTGACCGCGTGGAGCATTGTTACCTTTGGAAAGTTTTAGAGTCTTTTGGTTTTTGTCAAAAATTTATTGATTTTATCAGAGTTCTTTATAGTGGCGTTGAGAGCATTCTTAAGATCAATGGTGGTTTATGTGCTCCTTTTAAAGTTTATAGAGGTGTTAGGCAGGGGTGCTCACTATCTGGCATGCTCTATTCTTTAGCGATTGAACCGCTTTTACAACAAATAAGGGTGAAATTACACGGCATATGCTTGCCAGATTGCAAGGAGAACCTTATTTTGTCAGCTTATGCTGATGATGTGATCGTTTTGATTAGCAAACAAAGAGATATACAGGTTTTATTAGAACTACTTTCAGCTTTTAAAAGTTTGTCTTCTGCAAGTGTAAATTGGAAGAAAAGTGAAGCATTATTATTGGGTAAATGGTCAGAGGGAAAACCGGAACTTCCAGAAGGTTTAGTTTGGGGAACAACAGGTTTAAGATATTTAGGAGTTTTTCTGGGGGATGATTTAACAGTGCAAAAAAATTGGGATGGGGTCTTTGAGAAAGTCAGAGGTCGCCTGGGAAAATGGAAAGGTTTGTCTCCAAAGATGTCGTATAGGGGGCGTATTTTAATAGTTAATAATTTAGTTGCGTCTTCATTGTGGCATAAATTTGCATGTATGGATCCTCCCTCTCATTTGTTGGCCAAGATCCAGGCTACTTTAGTGGATTTCCTCTGGGATAAACTACATTGGGTCCCGCAGAGTGTGTTATTTTTACCGAAAGAGGAGGGTGGACAAGGATTAATACATTTGCAAAGCAGGTTGGCGACTTTTCGGTTGCAGCGCATCCAAAGACTACTTGTTGGTTCAGCTGAGTTAAAGTGGTGTGCCTTTGCTTATGTGATTTTGCACAAACTGGAAGATCTGGGGCTGGACAAAACTCTTTTTCTTTTGGACCCCATGAAACTGAACACTTCTGGATTGCCAGTGTTTTATAGGAACATTTTTAAGGTTTGGAGTCTTTTTGTTTTTAATCGGACAGAGGACTTGCAGTCTCTCTATTGGCTCTTGGAGGAACCCCTAGTTCGTGGAGCACGTCTGGATCTATCTGCCAGTGGACTTTACCCAGGACTTAATAAAGCACTTGTGGATAACAACGTCATCACCTTGGGACAATTACTGGAGTCAGCAGGACTTGATTTTAAAAATGATGAAGCAATTGCTCAACGGTTGGGTTTCAGATCCACTCGTCTAGTAGCACAGTTATTATTGAAGTGGCAGGCTGCCCTCAAACCAACGGAATGGTCTTTGCTGTCTAGCTTTCGTGATGGCCTTATAAAGCCTAACCCCACAGACTCCTTCCCTCATTTGTTTCTTTCTGTGAATGTACAAGGTTTTTCTGGATTTTTTTTTAGAGTCTGCTGAACCTTTGTATGTAAAGTTTTTATCTTGTATTGGGAAAGCACTGTACAAGTACTGTGTGATCAGTTTTAACAAAAAAAATGTTAGATAAGAGGATTGATACCCCATGGCGTGATTTTTTTAAACTGGTTGCAGGTAGAAGACCTGAATGGAGGGCACTGTATAAACCACCATTGATCAAAAGAACGGGTGACTTGCAGTGGAGGATCCTTCAATGGTGCGATCGCAGTTAATTCTTTTATTTCAGTTTTAAACCCAGATATTGGTGCTGAATGTCCTTTTTGTTATGAGAGGGAAACCATTTTTCATGCTTTTGTGAAATGTGCTAGATTGGAGGTTTTGTTTCTGGTGTTAAGGAATGTTTTTACACGTTGTAGTGAAACGTTTTCTATGGAAGTGTTTATTATTGGTTTTAAATATGTAAGGAAAAGAAGATTGTTGTGTCAATTGTTGAATTTTATATTAGGTCAAGCCAAGTTGGCTGTGTATATTAGCAGGAAGAAGAAAGTTGAACACAACCTGGAACAGAATGTAGATGTTTTATTTTCAAATATGGTACAAGCAAGGATATTGACTGATTTTAATTATTATAGGCATATGGACGATCTTGACACCTTTGAAAGTATTTGGTGCTGTAACGGTGCTTTGTGTTGTTTATTTGAAGCTGATGTGATTTTTACTTTTATGTGATTGGTCTTTTATTTTCATGTAAATTATGGTTATGATTGTACTGTGACTTTCTACTTGTATTAAAGTTTTGTTAAAATTCAAATTCTCTCTCTCTCTCTCTCT
>JADLZN010004582.1:0-90173 GCA_018155175.1 Sinocyclocheilus anophthalmus
TCAGCTCGGTAAAGCGCTCTCCAAGATCATTCTGTGTTCCCATTATACTTGATTTGTAAATACATGTCTATGATTTTGCAAAAAAGGACTTTATCTTCTTGCCAGAGTTTAATGTTGTTTTGTTACCGGGTGTCTGTGAAAACAAAACACGGGCTTAGAAAAGACTATAAATAGTTTTTAAACATGCACAGTAACTGAAATTTAAAACTGTTTAAAGAAAGGCTCAATAACTGTTGCACAGATATAATACACTACGCATCAATTTCTCTTCCCTTTGTGCTTTGCCGTTTTTAGCACGAAGCGCTTACAATGTGCACACATTGTAAGCGCTTCGTGCTCATAGACTGTCAACCCACTACATTGCGAGTAAATCACTCGCACATGCGACTAAATCTCACTCTGGGCGCCTAAATGATGTACTAATCTTACCAATTGCTAATCACTCTTCCAGATTTTACCCGCCATGTGGTGCGTTTTTGGATCTGGTATTGATTACACAGATATATTTTTCACTCACAAGCCACTCTACTGTGCACTTCATAATTCACTCTACTCCTCGGCTCTTTGATTTTTTTTTTTCAGTTCATTTGAAATGATTCGCAGCGCACCTTGTTTGGTATGTGGTAAGTGTTTCTAGTGTAAGGCGCACAGACTCGCCTATCGGCGTTCCTCGTCCCTCTGTGCGCAAGAGCGGAGAGCAGAGCGAGAGTCTTACATAACATGTAGAATTGATGCGCTACATGTAAATTATATACTTTGTTGTATTTTCCTGTAAAATAAATCCTTTGGAATTCTTCAGCTTTTAAAAACTGCCAGGTTTTCCTGTAGTAGGCAGAACTAATGCGCAAACGACAATCTCATTGGCTTGTACTCCCCTATTATCGTCCCTGTTTTGATTTCAGCGAATCAGTCCGAGCAAACGCACACAACCCGATTAATATTCATGAATCCAGTAGCTCATTAATCCTTAATGCATTTTTATACTGTTCTTATTAGTAGAATCTGTATAATAATAATAATATCTTATCAGTGTTATTGTTCATTTTTTTACAGGAACACTGAATGACCAAAAAAAGCACCAGCACCAGTCCTAAATTCATGGTTACCAAGTTTTAATTCTAAATACTAAACTTCTATTATTAAATAATACTTGATTATAATAGTATAATTATGGATTCAACCGATGCGAATCGGGCCCGATACTGGTCTCCTGTACACGTACTCGTTAAAATGCCCCGATACCAAATGCCTATACCACACACATGTGATAAGTGCCATATTCAGACAAAGAAGCACTGACAACAGAACAACAGACAGCAGAATAGAGTTATAAGAGATTAAGGATGTCTACGAAGTATATGTATGCAATGAATATAATGTTAAACTTTCAATATTAACGTCTGTACTGCTGATGTGCGCGAGCTGATAAACAAAGCGCGCTGAGTGGATTGAGCGCGCGGCGGTGCAGATGCGCGAGCTTGTCGAGTGAATATATCTTTCTCACAGACATCACTGGAAGTTTGTAGTTCGGTCGGATATGTCTAAAAGTAGTAAGTAAAACAATGCACATGTTACTTAACGGTAGGGAGAGAGAGAAAGAGAGAGAGTGCACGCACTTCTGTTGTGTGATCTGATCTTTGATGTTTGCTCACTTAGCACACGCATCATTTGGATTAAAACTAAATCGTAAAAATAAGACCATTTATAGGGGCATTCACTATAAACGTCATTTATTTTTAACATTGGGCATACGACTTTCTGGCGAAAGTGAATCTAGCAGCCTGTGTGAAATGCGCTGTACTACTTTTCCCTCTCATTCTGCATCAGTACAAATACGTGCACGCGTTGCGCGTGTTTTGCTTGCTTCATGAGTGTTTCTACATTATATGAGTGGCTTTGGAATATAAAATCGCAGCACGTTTCAGATGAAAAAAACGCAACTTCTATTTCTGAAAATATCAGTTAGGAGATTTATAGCGAGTAGTTCCCTGCACTATTACACCAAAGCGTGTGATTACAGTACTAAGCCACTGCAATGGAGCAGCTCTAATGCTATTAAATTAAAGATGATGTACCATAGAGCAAAAAAATTTACATTGAAAGTAACAAAAACTTGTAAAATACCTTTTAATGGGCATAATTAAGTGTGAAAATAACCAAAGGATATACATTCAAACCAAAAATTATTCACATGACCAGGTATAATTTTTGATATTTTTTACTAGTGATTGCAGGACACTATAGTTCATTTATGTAAGTGAAGATAGCAAAATAAATTGGTGAATCTCTGCGCGTGCTGCATTCGGACTGCGCTCCCAAGCATTTATCTCGCGAATGTCCGTTCCCTTCCTAACAAAACAGATGAACTTCTTCTCCTCACCCGCACCAACAAGGACTTTTCTAACTCTGCTGCACTGTGCTTCATTGAAACCTGGCTGAGTGAAGCCATTCTGGACAACGCGCTTCATCTGCCGGGCTACCAGCTGTTCAGAGCGGATCGCATCGCGTAGTTAACGGGGAAAACCAGAGGTGGTGTATTGTGTTTCTACATCAACGAAAGTTTGTGTTCAGATGTAACAACGCTGAAAAAAGGTATGCTGTCCTAATTTAGAGGCACTCATCATAAACTGTAAACCTTTCTACTCGCCGCGGGAGTTTTCCTCTTTCATTCTTGTGAATGTGTACGTGCCTCCGGACACGTGCGTGAGCGCCGCGATGCAACAGCTGGCCGAACAAATAACTGAAATGGAGCAAAGGTACCCAGGCTCTATTTTAATAATTCTTGGAGACTTTAACAAATCAAATATATCTTGTGAACTGCCAAAATACAAGCAGCACGTTACGTGTCCCACCAGAGACAGCACTATTCTGTTACACAGCAATAAAGGATGCATAGCACTTTTTTCCCATGGGCAGCTTTGGGGCTCTCTGGTCACTGTTTGTTTCATCTTATACCGACCTACAGGCAGAAACTGAAATCAGCTAAACCTGTATTAAGGACTGTAAAAAGATGGACTAATGAAGCAGAGCAGGATTTACAAGCTTGTTTTGACCTTACTGATTGGAGCGTTTTTGAATCTGCTGCCACCGATCTGGACGAGCTCACAGAGACTGTAACTTCATATGTCAGTTTCTGTGAAGATATGTGCATTCCTACCAGGACATTCTTATCATTTAATAATGATAAACCGTGGTTTACTGGAAAACTCAAACAGCTTCGTCAACGCCAAAGAGGATGCTTACAGAAGTGGGGATAAAATCTTGTATAACCAGGCCAGAAACAGACTAAGAAAGGAGATCAGAGTGGCTATAAAAAGCTACTCTGAAAAGCTGAGAAAAGAGCTTTCAGCAAACGATCCAGCGTCAGTATGGACTGGTTTGAGGAACATCATCATGTACAAGACACCACCCCCACAGTTTGCGGAGAATCAACAACTGGCTGACGATCTGAATGTGTTTTACTGCAGATTTGAAAAGGATCGTCTACCACCCCCCCATCCGCTCTGATCTGCACTTCACACCTTCACCTACCACCCCTGCAACCCCCCTTCCTCCCTCCCCCACCATTCAACCTGTGCTTAAGGTCTGTGTAGAGGATGTGAACCGGGTCTTCAGGAAGCAGAAATCTATAAAAGCTTCTGGCCCAGATGGTGTTTTACCTGCCTGTTTAAAAGTCTGCGCTGTCCAACTGGCCCCCATCTTCACACAGATCTTCAACAGATCAGTGGAGCTGTGCGAAGTCCCTTGCTGCTTCAAATGCTCCACCATCATTCCGTCCCAAAAAAGCCCCCAAAATCCCTGGACTTAACGACTACAGACCTGTCGCTCTCACATCTGTGGTCATGAAGTCACTTGAGAGACTGGTCCTGGCCTACCTGAAGGACATCATTAGACCCTTGCTGGATCCTCTTCAGTTTGCCTACAGAGCAAACAGGTCTGTGGATGATGCAGTCAACATGGGACTGCATTACATCCTGCAACCCCTCTACAAACCTGGGAATTACACAAGGATCCTTTTTGTGGACTTCAGTTCGGCCTTCAGTACCATCATGCCTGACCTTCTCTCATACAAACTCACTCAGCTCCCTGCCACCGCCACTGTCATGGATCACCAGCTTTCTGACAGACAGGCAACAGCTAGTGAGGCTGGGCAAACTCTCATCCAGGACTATCACCGTCAGCACTGGTGCCCCCCAGGGGTGTGTTCTCTCCCCCACTGCTTATCTCTCTCTACACGAATGACTGCAACTCTAATACCGGCCTCTGTCCAGCTCCTGAAGTTCGCAGACGACACTCCAGTCATCGGCCTCATCAAGGATGGAGACTAGTCTGCTTACACACTCACACCGTGGAGATGACCGTGGACTTTAGGAGAAACCCCTCTGCACTCCCCCCACTCTCCATCATGGACAGCACTGTGACTGCATTGGAGTCATTCAGGTTCCTGGGCACCACAGTCTCTCAGGACCTTAAGTGGGACACTCACATAGACTCCATTGTCAAGAAGGCCCAGCAGAGGCTGTTCTTCCTTTGCCAGCTGATGAAGTTCAACCTTCCACAGGAGCTGCTGAAACAGTTCTACTCTGCTATCATTGAGTCCGTCCTGTGTTCATCCATAACTGTCTGGTTTGTTTCAGCTACCAAATCAGACATCAAGAGACTCCAACGGACAGTCAGGACTGCTGAGCGTATTATTGGTGCCCCTCTGCCCCGCCTCCAAGATCTTTACATCTCCAGAATGAGGAAAAGGGCTAAAAAAAATCACCTTGGACCCCTCACACCCTCACACCCAGCCCAACTCTCTCTTTCAACTGTTGCTTTCTCGTCTGCGCTACAAAGCACCGACCAACAGAACAGCCAGGCACAAGAACAGTTTTTTTCCCACAGGCTATATTCAGCCTGAACAATTAATCTTTCATAATTATACATAGTCCATCACAACTAACATAGTTAATTGATATTAAACTGCCATTTTGTAAGACATATCTGCACACTAATCAAGACAGCTCTGTACATTTCTCTAAGCATTACATTTTTTCCCTATACTATCTATTTCTGCATATAGTAACTTATTCAAGTTTTTTTTTTTTTTTATATTAGTTTTATATTACATCCCTACGGTGTTATTCCCATGTATGTCTGCACTATGATGTATGTCTGCACTACGTTTGTACTTTCTTCTGCACTGGAAGCTCTTGTCGCCAAGTCAAATTCCTTGTGTGTAAATATACTTGGTAATAAAGCTCCTTCTGATTCTGATCTTAACAGTAAACTGTGAACAAATTATACCCAAAATTTCTTCATACAGTGGACTACGAGTAAACGGATACAAATTTGGGACCAAAAATTATTCAGACCGAGTCTGGGGGAAAAAATTGAAGTTGAGGTTTGCATGAAGCTGGGTGACAGCATGCCCAGGAGACTACAGGCTGTCATTAAGGCTAAGGGTTGCCCAACTAAGTATTGATAGTTGTGTAAATACTGTCATACTAACAGCTGTCTATTTTTTTGGTTGATTGTAATCCATTACATTCCTTTCTATCAAAGTTATCTAACATTATCAAGATGATTTGTTCTGACAGTTTAACTCTGAGTTATTGTCATATTTTATTATATTTTTCTAAACTATAGCGAATAAACTGTGATAATGTGAGAAATGTTGAAGGTGTCTGGATATATTTTGGTTTTACTGTATCTATTTGATAAATGAAGTTAACCAACTAACATTATACATACTCTTTTGATTTCTGTACCCAATATTTTTTAAATTTACAAATGCAATAAAATATTGGTATCGGTACTCGGTATCGGCAAGTACAAAAAATAAAAGTATTGTATCGGGCGAGTACTGGAAAAAGTGTATCGGTGCATCCCTAGTTATGACTGCTGACTTGACTGATAGTTAAGAGTGGATTTCCACATCAGATATTTAAAAGAGCTGTACCCTTTTTTACAAATACACACATACAGTGGGTACATAAAGTATTCAGACCCCCTTAAATTTTTACCTCTTTGTTCGATTGCAGCCATTTGCTGAAATCATTTAAGTTAATTTTTTTTTTCCTCATTAATGTACACACAGCACTCCATTTTGACAGAAAAACACAGAATTTTTGAAATTTTTGCAGATTTATTAAAAAGAAAAACTGAAATATCACATGGGCCAGTATTCAGACCCTTTGCTGTGACACTCATATATTAAACTCAGGTGCTGTCCATTTCTTCTGATCATCCTTGAGATGGTTCTACTCCTTCATTTGAGTCAAGCTGTGTTTGCTTATACTGATTGGACTTGATTAGGAAAGGCACACACCTGTCTATATAAGACCTTACATCTCACAGTGCATGTCAGAGCAAATGATAATCATGAGGTCAAAGGAACTGCCTGTAGAGCTCAGAGACAGAATTGTGGCAATGCACAGATCTGGCCAAGGTTACAAAATTTCTGCTGCACTTAAGGTTCCTAAGAGCCATAATCTCCATAATCCTTAAATGGAAGACGTATGGGACAACCAGAACCCTTCCTAGAGCTGGCCGCCGGCCAAACTGAGCTATCGGGGGAGAAGAGCCTTGGTTTGAGAGGTAAAGAAGAACCCAAAGATCGCTTTGGCTGAGCTCCAGAGATGCAGTCGGAGATGGGAGAAAGTTGTAGAAAGTCATCCATCACTGCAGCCCTCCACCAGTCGTGGCTTTATGGCAGAGTGGCCCGACGGTAGCCTCTCTTTAGTGCAAGACACATGAAAGCCCGCATTGAGGACTCCAAGATGGTGAGAAATAAATTCTCATCAGACCAAGATAGAACTTTTTGGCCTTATTTCTAAGCGGTATGTGTGGAGAAAACCAGGCACTGCTCTTCACCTGTCCACTACAGTCCCAAAAGTGAAGCATGGTGGTGTCAGCATCATGCTGTGGGGGTGTTTTTTCAGCTGCAGGGACAGGACGACTGGTTGCAATCTAGGGAAAGATGAATGCGGCCAAGTACAGGAATATCCTGAACGAAAACCTTCTCCAGAGTGCTCAGGACTTCAGACTGGGCCGAAGGTTTACCTTCAACAAGACAATGACCCTAAGCACACAGCTAAAATAACTAAGGAGTGGCTTCACTACAACTCTGTGACTGTTCTTGAATGGCCCAGCCAGAGCCCTGACTTAAAACCCAGTTGAGCATCTCTGGAGAGACCTAAAAATGCTGTCCACCAACCGTTTAGCCACCCCACCCTGACGAGACTGGAGAGGATCTGCAAGGAGAATGGCAGAGGATCACCCAAACCAGGTTTGAAACACTTGTTGCATCTTTCCAAAAAACTCATGGCTGTATGGATGCACAAGGGTGCTTCTTTCTTACGAAATACTGACAAATGGTCTGAATAGTAGGACGATGTGATATTTTCATTTTTTTCTTTTAATAACTGCAAAAATGTCAACACTTCTGTTTTTTTTCTGTCAATCTGGTGCTGTGTGTACATTAATGAGTGAAAAAAATTAACTTAAATGATTTTAAGCAAATGGCTGCAATATAACAAAGGTGAAAAATTTAAGGGGGTCTGAATACTTTCCGTACCCACTGTTATACATAAAAAGAATATACTACCCATGGCGATTCAAAATTGTCACGGTTCCATTGAGTGTTACTGTAATAAAAAACAGTTTGTGCTGCACTGTATTTGTTTTGTCCTATCGTATCATATGTTGTTGCCATATTAAAAAATATGCTATACATTTAAAATAAATGTATTTTAATTTTATTGTATATACTTATATATAAATACATTCGTTAATGTTTTTAATGAATGGATTTTATATTAATACAAATAGCAATGTGTAACATTTAACCATATTTAGTGCAACACTTTTATTTGTTCCCCACAAAATAGTTTTTTCACTAAATTTTTGGATTTCTAAAATTATTGTGCACAGATTTTTCTAGAATAACTTTTGCTGCCGAATTATACACTAACCTAGTTTATGATAAATTTTTGTCATAGATTTTAAATATACATAGGCCTATATTTTTTCGTATTTGTTTATTTTATTTTTCTTTATTATGAAGTAGTCTGTATCTAGTAGATTCTGAAAGAATGATTTTCAGTTCCACACACAGAGATATATAAGTTCTACATTTATTTAAATGGGGGAAAAAACTTCACTGGTATTGGATCGGTATCGGTATCTGCCAATACTGAACCCTAGGTATCGGAGGCAAAAAAGGCAGATCGGAGCATCTCTGCGCGGAGCAGATGTAGACAAGAATGATTCCTAAGCGATTGAGGTGTTTTGTTGTTGGATGTAATAATGAACATAGCAGCGTCATTTACTCCCGACATCTGAGTGCTGAACTCGCAGTGGATTAGACTTGTGCCGGTATTCGGTAATGCGATATATCACAGTAATGAATATGCACGAGGTAGGGGGGTTTGGTTTATGGTGGGCAGGCTGTGGGGAGGGCTAAAGAACCATTGCCTAATTATATATTACAAATTATTCCGAATTTTTTATGAATTTTAAGAATACTTTTCCCATCAACGGGTCAAAATGCACAACACCGCTGCATGCTGCGTGAAAGGCGGGAGTGCGGGGCGACGGTGGGGGTCTGATGTAAATAAGCGCGGACGAGAAGCGCATGGCGGAACATGTGAGAGACGCTCTGGATGAAAGCGCACTTTCACTCTCTGACAGCAGATGGCGCTAAACTGCAGAAATAATAATAATAATAATAATTAATTTAAATGCAGCCGTTACCCCGGAAACCCTGTAAACAAAGCAGCTGCACTACTTTCTGTTTCTGAAAGGTGTTTAAATGATTTAAACAGCTATTCAGATTTGTGTATTTGCTATGATGTTCATCACAGAGTTAAATACTTAAATATTTAGACTTAATATAGGCTATTTATTTTCAAACTTTTTTTTTACATTTTAATCTGGACTACAACATGCCCTAGTTATTGTTTGAAAGTGTTTTGATTCTTTATTGTTTGGTCACACTTTACATTAGGGCTTCATTAGTTAACATTAGTTAATTCATTAGTTAACATAAACTGCCAATGAAAAATTCTTCTGAACATTCATTAATCTTAGGTATTCCAATATTTAATAACATGTTGTTAAAATCAAAAGTTGAAATGGTGTTATTTGATGAGCTAACATGAACAAAGACTTGTATTTTTTTTAACAAAGATTAATAACTTCTGTAGCAAATGTAGCTATTGCTTATTGTTAATGTTAGTGCATTAACTAAGTTTAACTAATGAGGTCTTATTGTAAAGTTATACCTATTGGTCTTTATAATTCTTTAGCACTTTAATCTGTGTAAACTGTTTTACTTTAACATTTTTGCATGTATTGCTTTTATGGCATTTAAGGTTCAGTTATTTTTTTATTAAGAACAGAAGTTTATTACACCTGTTATACTGTTTATGACGTCATTTTTTCAAACTAAATTTTCAATATTGGTGAACAATACCGGATACCGTGATAAAAGGCATTGCAATTACTAATCGCAACATGAAAATTTATACAGGCATATCCCTACAGTGGATTCTTGTTTTCTGCAGGGAATGTATGGAACGTTATTCTGGACAATTTTCAAATAGAATAGCAAATGTATTTTCAATTGCGTTTTCAATATGTGGACTCATAAATTGTGACATAATCCAAATGCAATTGTAAATCCTGCATTACCGTTTGCATTTTTTGCTTTTGCGAACGCACAGTGACTGCCAAATTTCTAATGAAATGCAAAGTCCATTTGCAACTGTATTTCTCATGTCTTAGGAGTTACGAGCCTGTCGTATTTAAATAGCAATATTAATTACCATGGCACTCTTTCTGTGTCGCGCATGTAACCTGCCAAACTCAAATGGAATCGCAATTCCTTTGGCATTTGAATTTCCGATGTCTACATGGAAAGCTGACAATCAATGTGAGGGGGCGGGGCTATAATAGGGGGCGTGTTTGTGTTGGGAGGTGACGTCACTCACAGACGACCGTGCAGAATGCTCTGATCAGGTGAGGTAATTCGTAAAGGGCTCAGCTAAAGGCCGCTACCAATCATTTCGGACCTGTGGGAACGAACGGACAGTGCAACCTTCCTTGGGCACATACTACTTATTCTTTTTTACCCCCAATGTAGCGATTATCCCCTGCTAACAGCTGGAGTCACAACGGTACGCACAATAGGTCAATATTCACTATAAACCAAACGCTTTTCACCTGTCTCAGAATCTCACTGTTTACACTCACTTACACGTTTAAATGCCGTAATAAGGTGTTTAGCACCTGACTCAAGACCTTTTAAAAAATAAAACCGTTTGCAACTCCCACTTGATGCACTAAGCAAACAACCAAGCAATCTCCATGTAAATTTGACCTAATTGCCACCTATATCTTATTCCGTCTAATAGCCTATGTGCACCTGCCGCAATACTCGTCTGTTTTACGATCCTATAGATATCCCAACACACACACGCCCCTATATGCCCCGCCCCCTCACATTGATTGCAGCTTTTCCACTGTAGACCATCGGAAATTCAATGCAAAAGGAATTGCTATTCCAATTTGAGTTTTGGCCGGTCTTACTGCGTGACGCGCGAGAGGAACAAGCAGACGGGGTAATTAATATTGTATTTAAATATGACATGCTCGTAACTCCTAAGACATGGGAAATACAGTTGCAAATGGACTTTGTTTTTTCATTTGAAATTTGGCAGTCACTGTGCGTTCGCGAAAGCGAAAATGCAAACGCTAATGCAGTATTTGCAATTGCATTTGGATTATGTCACAATTTATGCGTCCACATATTGAAAACTCAATTGAAAATACAATTTGCTATTCTATTTGAAAATTGGCCGGAATATCGTTCCATAGGAATGTGCCGCCCCGAATCTACATAAATGCGTCTGTTCTTGCGAATCATTCGTGATCCAGTCTCATCTACAGAAGAAGTGAGTATAATGTTTTGTAATGAATCTTTGCAGATCGCCTTTCCTAATAATGTGCTAATTAGCAAGTTTCACAATGAATGCGCTAAAGTAAACAGTCCCTCAGAGAGAGCGGCTCGGAAGAGAGGGGCGAGTTCAGCAGTGCTTATTAACATTTAAAGGAAAATGCTACAAAAAACACTTGATCTGAAAAGAGCTGTTTTTGACAAGGTAAAAAGGGTGTTGTTTTAGACCAGCATTGAGAAATTTTAACCAAACTGTGTTATAGACTTTTCATTAAGACCCTAAAGAATCATATCAACTTGTGGAAAATGGGCATCCTATGACCCCTTTAATGCTAATACTGAACTCGATGAAAATCTTAATTATTTAAAAGAACAACAACTTTAGCCAACTTACAAAATAACTTGAGAATGAGATTTAAGGCGGAGGGCAAGATCATCAGTCAATAATGGCTTACATTTGGTGTTCACAATTACAAAGTTTGGTTCCTCACACAAAACTATTCTATGATTTCAGATGACATAATATTGTGAAATTTTATTACAATATAACATAACTACTATTTATCCATTTAAATCACCTTTCACTTTCACTGTACAGAAAAGAACAGCTCAAACATTCTGCCCAACATCTCATTTTGTTTTTCATAGAATAAAAAAAATCAATACAAGGTTAGAATTTGGGATGAGCAAATAATGACAAAGCTTTCATTTTGGGATGATTTATCATTTAAGAAGTTGTTAATGAGTAATAACTGAAATCTTGATATATCAGATTTTCAAAAACTGTGAAAGCTGAATCATTTTTAGAATGAGGAAAAGCACTTCAAATTACAACACTGATAATTGTGGCAGAATTCCAACACTTACTATCATCCAAGAGAAGGAATAAATAACTACAATTACAATGTGAATACCACAAATGAGTCCTATTCTTAAAGCAGTCTCAAATATGGCAAATAGCACAGCAAGTATGTAAATCTGAAGCATTACATCAAAGCAGTTTCATGCACACTGACAGTTTAACAAACACAATAAAGCTAAATATGTCCCTCTGACAGAGAAGTCAAGCAATACAATAAAAATACTGTGTGAAAGATAAGAATTTTTGTCTGCATTTCCTTACTTTTAAAATGCTAATGTTAATAAAAGTGTTTTGATTTTGCAGAAGCAGTCGTACGAGTCACATACAAGCATTCATATGTGAGCGAGCAGAGAAAAGGGAAGTCAGCATGTTAGGATCACAAACAGGGTAAACCAACAATGGCTAAACAGATCAGCTCAGAATGAAAGAGTGAGTCAAAGAGCGAAAGAATCAAACCATGAGTCTTAACCTGAACTCAATCAGAATGTGCCAACATTTGACAACCATACTCTAACCAAAGAAAATGGAAAGTAAGAAATCACTCAACACATTTGTCTGAATGCACAATTGTAATGCATTGTTGTGTCCTCTATAACAGAAAGACTATTACTAAAAGGTTCCTATTTTCCCTTCTGAGATAATTAACAAATGATGCTTGTTGCAGACTTTTGGACATGATGACAGAGGACATCACAGCTACTGGATAGACTGCAGCCCCTAAAGATATGGAGACCAAGGCAGCTTCCTCATTGTCATAGGGCCAACAAAAGACAATCATCTGCAGGGCTCCCTCACAACATAAATAGTATTATTTTTTTTTTTTATACAGCAAATCACATGTGGGTCAGACAATGAATATTTAGCATCCTTCAGTCTGTAAAGGGCCTCTGGAGGCCAGAGTATTCGCAGTTCCAACTGAAAATTCCTGGTTGTGTGCATTTAGCTGCAGCCTTAATCTGCTGTTAATATGGTAAGCAGAGTACATGGGTGATTCAAGGTCCAAAGAGATATCGGTGAAGCCCTTAATCATTTAACACAAGCAGGAAACCCTGTACGTGACTCACAACCCTGAAAGACCCCGCTTGCCACAAAAGTAAGAACAAATCCCATTCATTTGATCCATAGAGAAATTGATTTTTAATGTTAATGAATATGCTAAACCTTTCAAGACAGACATACCTTAATCTCTGAGGAGGTTAAGCGATGACATGCTACTGTAGAAACCAGAAGTCAGAATCATTACAACATCATTTTTAAAAACCGTATTTAATAACAACACATAGCTCACGACATCCAGCAGTTTGAGTCTTTTTCTATTATTTTTTAAAGCAGTCATTTGTCTGATTAGTTTTCTGACAAGACACTCAAAAGTGAGTACCACACCATAAAGAACCAGCAACAGACTTCTGTGCTTTAATCTCACTTTAACACCTTACCAATAAACCTATTTGTAAATATGTTTTGATGCTTGTAATGGTGGTGCTGTAAATAAAGTGAATTAAAAGACTAAACTTCTCGGACAGGTTTTTAACATGCTGACTGATAGCATGTTAAAGTACAGCCCGCATCTCTCAATTACTTGACAATTGTTTCACATTTTAAATGCACCACCACTAAGCAACTACTTACATATTTGTAATCTGAATATTTTGGTTAATATAATATATACACAGTGAACTAATCAAATTAGAAAATTAAAGGGGAAAACTTCAAAAATACTTCAAGACAGATCAAGGCTGCTGAAAAAGTTGGCCATCATTGTTGCCCTCTATTGGATTTTTACATTCCCAGAATACCTTTAAACTTTAAGAAATTAACTGTATTTTTGGTATTAAGGAATAGAAAGTTTCAGTTTGATTGGGCCAGAGGAAATGTATATTGTTCATGGAGGTGACAAATATTTCATGCAAACAAATCAAATATAACACTGGCCACACAATAAAGCAAAAGACACAAGACTAAACACGAGGAAAGTTGTGTTTCATCCCCATTAAGTGATAATTTTTTAATAGGGCTGTTGGGCTATTCTACTTTACCAACCAAACCCCATCATCCTCTACATTCTGGCAGCAGCACAGACTCTCTGTTCCTTTTGCTTCCCTTGAGTGACAGGAGACACAATTCCACTGCGTCACTGTCGCAGTCAAGCATCTGTAAGCCTATCGCTGCAGCACTATCTGGGGATGTCCCGAAGCTGCCACACCAAATACAACTTTTCCATACAAATGAGGGGAGCACCCTTGAGATAATCATTTCATTCCTGAGCAGGTCTGGGAAGGAGGGGCTCTCCTGGTGAGGCCAGACTAACACAGACGCGCAGCATCAATCATTCTCAGCGTGCCACGGAGCAATATCTAAACATCCGCCACAAGCCTTCAATGCATAATGTACATATATTTAAAATGAACTATTCTCAGATTTATTGTCGTAATTCCCATCAGTTTAATGAACAATATGGAAAAGGCAAATAAGCCCACATTTTCATGGCAGTATCATTCTGAATGGTTAGAAAAAGAACAATGTGACTGCTTATGGTAACAGATGGACTCCTGGTGGGAAAAAATTAAGGTTGTACACACCATTTAAAAATGGGGTCAGCATTTTTTTAAAGAAATTAATACTTTTATCCACCAAGGATGCTTTAAATTGATTAGTGACAATAAAGGCATTTCTAATGTTACAAAATATTTCTGTTTCACATAAATGCTGTTCAAATAAATTGTAACTTTCTATTCATCAAGAATCATGACAAAAAAAAATTATTGATAATGAGAAATGTTTCGAGTACCAAATTAGCATAACAGAATGATTTCTGAAGGATCATGTGACACTGAAGACTGGAGTAACGATGCTGAAAATTCAGTTTTGCCATCACATTTTAAGATATATTAAAATGGAAAACATTAGTATTTCACAATATTACTGTTTGTACTGTATTTTTCCAATAAATGCAGCCTTGGTGAGCGAAAGACCCCTTTTCTAACACACTAAAAAATAGCTTACAAACCTCAAACTGCAACTTATGATATTACAAAAAGGTGCAAGAGAACTCCAGGCACTGGATCTTTAAATTCTGCCCGTGAAAAGATAGATATCTACTGCAAACACAAACTGGTATCATCCAAAGTTTCTAACGTCCCCTGAAAGAGTTTACAACTGACGGATATTTTCTCTTCAAGTAATCAGAGAAGAATCCCTGAAGGTGAAATCCAGCCCTTTCCAAGCAACACTTTCAATTTCACTAATCGGTGCTAATGTTACCCTGAAGCAAAGGAAATCTGTGAGCTCCCATCACAAGTCCCCTACAACGAGACTCATTCAAAATAAGTTGTTTACAAAGCCCTTCTAATATTGTTTTTCATGAATCTTCTTTTGGCTGCAAAGAGCAAATTCTTAACGTGGCTTTGGTTTGCTCTATCAGCACTTGCATGCAAAGACTGTGATGCACCACAAAAATAACTAAGCACATGCTCCCATGTAATGCAACGTGCTGCACGGTTATATTCAAAACAATAGTTATGAATATCCTTTGAATATGCATTTAAAGGGTTAGTTCACCCAAAACTGAAAATTCTGTCATTAATTACTCACCCTCATATAAACCCGTAAGACCCTCGTTCAATCTTCGGAACACAAATTAAGATATTTTTGATGGAATCTGAGAGCTGTCTGACCCTGCATAGACAGCAATACAACTGAAATGTTGAAATGTTCCAGAAACGTAGCAAGGTGATCTGTAAAATAATCCATGTGACATCAGTGGTTCATTCGCAATTATACGAAGCTACGAGAATACTTTTTGTGCGCAAAAGAAAGAAAAAATAACGGCTGAACCACTGATGTCACAAGGATTATTACAGATTACAGATCTCCTTGTTACGTTTCTGGACTTGGGAACATTTCAGTTGCATTGCTGTCTATGCAGGGTCAGTCAGCTCTCAGATTCCATCAAAAATATCTTAATTTGTGTTCCGAAGATGAACGAAAGTCTTACGGGTTTAAAACGACATGAGGGTGAGTAATTAATGACAGCATTTTTGGGTGAACTAACCCTTTAAACTTAGTAACTTCAAACAATACGGAATATGCCACCACCCCAGTACAAGATAATCACGGCTCTTATGGATTCAAAAGTAACTGAGAACTTCAGCATCTCCATGAGGTTTTGTTTGTATGTAAGAGTTGTATGTTGCAGAAAGAGACGTGAATAATGAACGATTTCTCTGCAGTCAGCCACCAATGCTGCAGCCGCAAACAGAAACTGAGAAGACACTGTGGTCTAACTAAAACCTAAGAAGAGGAAATGAGAAATTTGTGAATAAATACTGGCGGATGAGGATGTCGGAGGACTCGGGAGCACCTTTGCTAATCTGCTGCAGTCATTATTCAGGAGTGCTCTTATTCTTTCTCTCCACAGAGCTGGAGAAGAGCACTTAATGTGAGGTCAATTTAATAATGTCTTTTGCTCTTGTTTTATATAATCTACTTAAAAATAATTCTTCCATTAATAAGGCTCGCAGGATGTTCAAAAAATTCAGTCAAACAAATCTATAGATGAAAATGCTATGTAGCAGACTTTAGACTTAATTATATGTTCAGAAATGAATTCTAAAGTGATTTATAAAGTTATACTTATGTTTAAAGTGAAGAAATATGAATTGGTGTCTTTTTGAACAACTGCCAAAATCAGTTTTAACTTGAATCGGTCAGATGTTACAGGTTGTTGAATGCACACCCAAGAATGTAGAACACAACACTTCTAAAACCTGAGAAATGTGTCATATAAAAGTGATAAATAAAAACAACCAGCAGATGTGTGATATGCACCAGTGTTTAACACCACACACAGCACATTGGTTTAACTCAATTTGAGTGAAGCGCTAATCTAAAACAGCTCTTTTCAGGGTGTCTGAAGAATCCGGAAATGCCAAGCTTTGTTTGTAACCAGTAATTTCATCTCAACTTGCACCTAAAGAGATTTCATCTTTTCTACCGTTTCCTGAAAGATTCTGATCTAAATTACATGGATGGGGCATTGATATACAGCCAAATAATTAGATCAATAAGGCCAACTGACACTATTGATACGACAAAAAGCTATAACCAAGACAGACTGGTTAAGCACAAAACCATCAATAAAAGGCAAGATATCTTAGTGAGTAAATTAGCAAAATGGAGCAGTGCAAGTGCAAGACTTGATTAAATGAACCCAAAGTAATCGGTAAATCTGGAATTCTGCTCAGTAAAAGTCAAGTAGGTTGAAGTTATGCACACAGATTCATATGATTTTTTTAGCTTTTACTTTCCGAAAGCAAGTATTGGAGCACATTACTATTATTATTTCTTCACAATAACTAATTTATCACAAACTACTGTTGGACAGCAACCAAAGCATTTTCTACATCATTATATTGATATACACACATAAAAGAACAAATGATCATGGGTCAATGACATGATGCTCATGTGTTTGATCCAAATAAAATTGTTGGCATAATAAGTTTTCGCATTATTATTATTTATTTTTTTTAAACAGACAATTTTGTTA
Source organism: Sinocyclocheilus anophthalmus (assembly GCA_018155175.1). NCBI lineage: Eukaryota > Metazoa > Chordata > Actinopteri > Cypriniformes > Cyprinidae > Sinocyclocheilus > Sinocyclocheilus anophthalmus. Next base: position 17,353 of record JADLZN010004582.1, read on the forward strand.
ATAAAAATATTATAATATATATTTTTAAATTATATTTTCCTTGAAAACTTAGTTAGAAACCTCATTACTTTTGAAAAGTAATGAATGCTCACTCATGTATTTAAGATGCAATGAAAGAATCTTAGTGCACCACTTGACATTTTTAATCATTAAAACATTTTGTAGACATGTTTTTTAACCATCATGAATACAAAGACTCGATTTCCAAGACATACGAGTGTAACGTATTATCAAAAGAGAAAATATGTATTGTAGGGCAGGGACTTAGTTCTATCCATCAGATGTTTACTGGATTTTGAGAACCTTAAAAGTGGAGACGGATGAACATTAGCCTGCAGGCGTGGGGTTTAACTGGACTGAAAGTCTGGAGATGTCCTGCAGACCTCACCAGCCAAAGTCTGAGGTTTCAAAGCAAAATCCAGTTATGACATTCTGATTAAACCTGATTGACCCTCATGTTAAGCAGCCTCACAGTCCCACATGCAGATGGTCCTTCACAGACATGCTGCTGGCAAACTGTCATTGTCTTGATTGGTCAGGTGCGAATCTGTTACCTCAAATGCAATGAATAAGCTGGATAAAGAGAATAACAGAACGTCTTCCTGCACCAATCTGGTTTTACAGTTATTTAAACAGAGATTCTGTATTGTCGAGGCTTTTGCATTACTAAAATTAATTTGCCAACGGAAGGTGGGGCTGTCTCGGGAGATAAAAGTGGGAATTATGCGAAAAACACGCTAGGCCATAAGCAGAGCTCATTCCCCTGCTTCACAGCCTCCACGCAGCAGCATCAGCTGTTTATATGCGCTGAATGATCGCAGGCTGAAATGAACCGAAGCTGCGTCACAGCCAGCCACGCGCTCCGTCAAATGGGACATTTAACATTGGTATTACAGTCATATGGCGGGCTTTTTTTTTTTCTTTTTTACCTGTCGCTGGCGTCGGTAGGGAGACCAATGGGCTTCCCTCGCCTCCCTGAGTATGTGCGCGTCCTCCTTACAGGCTCGAATGGAGCACGGATCGGAGAAGCACGTCTACAGAGAGAGCAAAGACTCAAGTGGTCACTACTAGAGTGTTGTCTCGAAAGGAGGGGCTGTATGTGGAAAGGCTGCGGTAGTTCCTTACCCCGGGAACCGCAGCTCAGACACACCACAGCGACGTCACAGGCAGGTTACCCTCTCTCACCCCGCGTCTCCTGCTACAGTCCGCGCCAGGTTCGGTTGCTCCGTCTCCCGCCTGCCCTCGCTGCTCCATAGACGCTCCTGCGCGTGCTGCGCGGCGCGAGGAAATCTCGCGAGAGCCGCTGTGTTTACAAGAGATGCGCCGCTTCGGGGAATTCTCTTGGCATTAACAGGATTCCCACGGTCAGGGGAAACCTAGAAATAATTATATTATTTAAAGGGGTCATATGATGCTGCTAAAAAGAACATTATTTTGTGTATTTGGTGTAATGAAATGTTTATGCGGTTTAAAGTAAAAAAAAAAAACATTATTTTCCACATACCGTACATTATTGTTTCTCCTCTATGCCCCGTCTTTTTGAAACATGTCGATTTTTACAAAGCTCATCGTTCTGAAAAGCGAGGTGTCCTCTGATTGGCCAGCTATCCAGTGCGTTGTGATTGGCCGAATACCTCAAGCGTGTGATGGAAATGTTACGCCCCTACTACACTGTGATGCCGTGTCCGGCCGGAGCAACGAGACAAAAACATTAAAACCCATTATAAACGAGGCATTTGGTGTTTGATCAGTGGGGAATAATTTATGATTTAATGACTCTACTGTCTTTTTACGGTTGCGTTGCATTGTATCGCGCCCGCCGCGTAAACATAAAACCATGTTTGCTTTTGTGATCGGAGAAATGACAAACAACAAGCGCTACTCTACACTGCTCAAAAAAACTCACGTTTAAATCGTCAGTGGCAAATGAGTAAAAGACAACGTATGTGAGTCAGAACTGCTGGCATTTTAGTCTAACGTTACTCTCCCAGGATCAGTAAACAGTCCTCCATAAAATGTGCCGGCGATCCACAGCACTAAGTTGAAATATTCCCTCAGCGACCAGCACAGATCAGCTCCAGGCATGACAAAGCCATATCGTCCTTTTTTGGAAGGCCAAACAAAGTAGTTTCACGTTCACAACGAAAAACACAGCGGCCTAGCATGAGCGAAAGCCCCGGCTTAGTGTGAACTGAAGCCGGGCAAGAGTGAGCTGAGGCGACGGAGTCGAGAACGGCGGTCCCGGCGAAGGAGCGGTGAACACGGTGAAAGCCGATCCGGCGATCGTCAGTGCAAAGTTGATGCATTTCCTCAGCGACCAGCACGGATCAGCTCTAGGCATGACGAAGCAGATATCGTCCTCTTTTGGAAGGCCAAACAAAGTAGGTTCGCTTTCACAACGAAAAACACAGCGTCTTCAGGACATGGCAGCAGCAACAGAGCGGCAACAGTAATACAGCGGAAAAAAGTTATGGCCGTCTCTTCTTTGCCGATGAACCATTTGGGCTGCGTTATGCAATTTCCCACATCGTGCAGTGAGATGTGGGGCGTGTTAGAAACGAGAACGTTAGGTAGGTGTGCTGACCTGAACTTTATAACGAATATCTCTTTGGATTTGAGACGTTAGTCTTTGCAAATTTACAGATCTTATTTATGCACCAAGAACTTGTAACACTCCAAAGAGAAAGGAAAAATTGAAATCGCATCATATGACCCCTTTAACTAGAGAATTTAACTAGAGAAAGTCGCGGAAATTAATACAATCAGTCAGATCCTTAATGAAATAATGAGCTTCTTTTTTTTTTTTTACTGTAAATATACATGTATACAGAAATGTTCAAGTAACCTGAGAGTATACAAATCTTTTTCGGAATAAATGGTTAATCCGAATAAGTGTTTTATTGTTAACTATTAAAATCTTTTCATTAATTGAAATAAAGCTTAAATAAAATATATATAGTTTTATAGAATATATATTCATAAACTATATCTATGTTTCATTAAGCTTTATTTCAATTGCCCGCAACGATTTAATAGTTCAACCATAAATCACTATTCGGAATATATCTATTATAAATATGAGAAAAATCGGAAATGGTTGGCAATGCGGACCTAACTAAAACTGAAATAGATATAAATTAAAGCTAAATAGAAATATTTAAAAACAAAAACGAATAAAAAAAAAACCACTATAAAAATTCCTAAAACTTTAACTAAAATTAAAATAAAAACTAAAAACTGTATTAATAAATATTATAAAAATAATACAAAAAAATCACAGATGGACATAAATCAGAACAATTACGTGTAAGTAGCCTAAATGTGATCAATGTTATATAAACCCATGAGCACATGGACTTGGCCTACAGATTATGAACTGTATTGAAAATCCAGGTAAGCCTTGTATGTTGTTGTATTTTGTGCTAGTTTTTTTCGTTGTGTGTAAACATAAAAAAAATTAATATCAATAAAATAGGGGGGGGGCATTAATCTGATACCAAGGAAATTATTATTGTTATTTCAATGACTAGCCTATTTAATCATTCCGAACAGCCTTTTATTATTATGCTGAAATATGTACTGCTAAAATCGGATTACATCATAGCTGAATGTGACTGGACTTCTAACAACAAATGTCCCTTTTCCACAAAATACTTCCCACTGAGGTTTTGGGGAAACTGCGCCAAAAAATTGAGTGTTCGGATTTGGAACTGCAACACTTTAACAGAGAAGATTGAAAAAAAAATGTTGCTCTAAGGGCAAGTTTCTATGTTAGTATTTTATTTCTTTATTTATTTATTTATTCTCCATATATGTTTGTAAAAGAAAGCTTAGTTATATTAAAGTGACAATCAGTAATAACACTAAATGACAGCACAACACCAAATGCAAAATGGTTAAATGTCATTATCTGTCACTCATATTTTCTATACGTTTCTATTAGAATTTTCATATAAATGTGTCCTGAATTGATGAATATTTCAAATAAAGTGGAGAAAGGTGAAGCATTCGATTATTTCAGCAATGCACTGCACAGGAAGATATGGATGCGAATCTGTGGCTTAACATACGGTGTAGTCATTCCCCAAACAGTGCTGCATGATGTCTGCCTAAGGGGGTTTACCTTATTTGTTACTTTTTCCCCCTTGTGCTGTAAAATAGTCTTATCTATTTTTTTGTAGCGCAGTTACTTTTACTGAAATTTGTTAAGAGACCAACAGTAAAGGCATAAAAGTGAATCCTGTCCAATCTCTTGCAATCAATAAGTAAGCTAAGTAACATTGCACTGTTGAAATATATGCCATGCAGAAAAAGTAGACACTGTAAAAAATTATTGTGATTTTAACAGTAAAAGACTGTAAAAATGCTACAGTAAAAACCTGTTAACAGTAAGTTTCCATGCTATATTCGGTGAATAAATGTAATTACATTTAATGTTTAACTGTTAAAATACGGTTATTGGAAGTGAAAAAGCTGCATGATTCGCTGCATGACATTTCATATTTGATGTTTTTGTTGTTGTTGAAATAGTTTTTTTTCTTATCAGTTGTGTACGTTAGGGTTCAATCTTACATCTAATGTTGTTAAATTAATGTTTATTGCATTATTCACCATGATGGGGTTTGGTGTTAGTGTGAATGACACTGTGCACCTTCTATATACTGTATAAGTACTGCCCTCCTCAGCTCGTAGAAAAGCTGTTTGTGATGAGCTTTGGTTCATCATGTGACTTTCTCGTCACCACCAGTTTTTGGTGGTTACCAATGCATTACAATGGTTCAAAACAGATATTAGTACTTCAGTATGTTGGTTTATTAACATTACATCAGTTAATGAAATACGGTATTTTATTGTGAATTTAAGTTAAGTCTGTAAAACCTAAAATGTTGCTACCATATTTTTTACGGTGACGTTCTGGCAACCACAGCTGCCGGTATTTTACCGTAAATGTCACCGTTTTTTGTTTTTTTTACAGTGTAGCCTTGTGCATTTTCAATCACTGTCATCAAAACCATAGCCATAGTTTACATCAGGAAATAGTGACAGAGGGCACTGTATTGACAATAAATTTAGTGAACAATACATTTTCAGAGATGGGAAATAAGGCATTTGAGCAAGTTAGAGAGAAAGGCAAGTAATTCATTGTATATAAATTAAAAACTTATCATTCTCTTATTTAAAAAATAAGCTTTCAAAAAATTATTCTTTTTTATGTCTCATTTCTGTTCCTCTTCATTAAGTACATAAGGGCCCAGGGTAATTCTCATATCAGACCTCTGTACTTTTCAGCATGTTAACCACAGAAACTGTGGAAAGTGTTTGGCCGGGCGTCACTGAAATTGATTATTTCTTGATCCCACTGGACAAAGTGCACAGGATTTCTGTATAAAGCTGTTTTTTGAGTCGTCGGTCCTAGGCTGTGGCCTCAGTTCGCCCCCTGCCCACACTGACTGTTCCAGATGGCGGATGGAGGTAGAGCAGAGGTAAGGCCACAGTCCTGTGCTGTGACACAGGTGGGGAATGGCCTGTTTTTTAAACCCACAGGAAAGCAGTCCTGGCAGGCGCACCCCATCCCTCCATCAGCTGTCCATGCGAGAGACCACAGTTTCCACGCTGCACTTGGGACACTGCATACACAAGGGTTTGCTTGAAAAAGTCAGCTAAACCAAGAAACTATTGGTGAAAAACTAAAATAATTAAATATTTTGTGTCCGCATGCCTGAAAATGTCCAGATAAACATTCCTACATTCCTTTCCTATGTGTCATATTTAATTCTTGAGTGAGTGAAATTATTATTATTTTACATTCTATCAGATAGATCTAATAGACAGGTAAGATAGATAGATAGATAGATAGACAAAAAGATAGACAGACAGACAGACAGACGGACGGACAGAAAGATAGATAGATAGATAGATAGATAGATAGATAGATAGATAGAGGGAAGGACGGACAGATAGATAGAGGGACGGACGGACAGATAGATAGATAGAGGGACAGATAGATAGCAAGAGGGACGAATTGACGATAGATAGATAGAGGGAAGGACGGACAGATAGATAGAGGGACGGATGGATGGATAGATAGATAGAGGGACGGATAGATAGAGGGAAGGATGGACGGACAGATAGATAGATAGAGGGACAGACGGACAGATAGATAGCTAGAGGGAAGGACGGACAGATAGATAGATAGAGGGAGGATGACAGATAGATAGATAGAGGTGACAGATGGAAAGATAGCTAGATAGATAGAGGGCCGGATGGACGCCAGATAGATAGATAGAGGGACAGATGGACAGATAGATAGCTAGAGTGAAGGACGGACAGATAGATAGATAGAGGGACGGATTGACAGATAGATAGATAGAGTGACAGATGGAAAGATAGATAGATAGATAGAGGGACGGATGGACGGACAGATAGATAGATAGAGGGACAGATGGACAGATAGATAGATTGAGGGACGGATAGACAGGTAGATAGATAGAGGGACAGACAGAAAAATAGATAGATAGATAGATAGATAGATAGATAGATAGATCGATAGATAGATAGATAGATAGATAGAGGGACGGATGGACAGATAGAGAACCATTTGTAGGTCAACACTTTAATCTAGGTGGATCCTGCTTTTCTTGTCATCTATCAATCTGGGACCACATTAGCCACTTGAATGCTGTTAGGTGAACCAGAATGGGCATTTCTGGCCGTATGTTTCCCCATCTGAAACAGATAAAGCTGTCCTGCACACCTTTGACTGTGGCTACAGCTGCTCTGCCTGATCTCATGTGTCCTCTCTGCCTACAGCTGTCCCTCTCTCCATCCAGGGCCACATACGAGGAGCTCCAGCGACCACTGACATGGACATACATGAAAGCGTCAATGGATAAATCTCCTGAGCTTCTCTGTCGTCCTAAAACCTTCACAGGGTTCAGCTGGCAAAGTGCCCTCTCGTCCATTGGGATGGGTCAGTGTGAGGTGGGGACTGAGAGAGTCTGGGAAGGGGGAGCGATTAGGCAAGGTAAAAGTCCTGTTGGAGGTCTTCTACCTCAGTCTTATCCCTCAGGACGGGGGAAGGGTTGTGCGTCTGTGCTGCCCACCTGGAATGGGGGGAATGCGAATGTGTATCTGTGTATATGAGAAAAGAGGATTTCATATGAAATCCCCATATACCTTCCCCTGGTCAGGTGGAGCCATATGGGACATGTGTGTTTATATGTGTGTGAGCTACACTTTTATTGAAATACTTTGTCTGCCTGGATCTCTCCTTGCATCAGTAAGTGATTATGACTCTAATTTGAAAAGTCAGTTAAACAGCAGGATAGCACCAATAAAATTACTATGAACAAAATGCTTAATTTCCCAGTATTTATTTATTTAGTTATTTTTAAGTCAGGTCTGTTCAATAATTTCACATGGAAAACATGTAACAAAAATAGCTGTTTAGGCCCAAGAGCTATTTGCATGCAGATTCATGTGTGTTCATCTGAGATTACCCAGAAATAAATACTATTTTTCATTAAAACATATTTATTTATTCATTCATTCATTCATTCATTCTCTTATAGAGACCATCAAGACACAGTCTTTACATTTTCATGCTTTTCGATGATACCTTACTTTTTAATTTCTTTCTTAATTTAAAATTACTTGCAGTGACTGACTATTGCCCTGACTGCAGTTGGTCTACATGTAAAAGAATGCTTATGATATGTGTTGTTTGGCAGGATGGAGAACCCAGGTGTGAGTGTGAACATGAATATTCATTTAAAACGTAGGTCAAACTGAGAATATACTACAATACAGCTTGTCAAGTTCACACCAGGCTTTGTATGTGAGCCAGTGTTCTGTGTGTGACAGAACCATGTCTGCCCATATCAACTGAGCTGGACAGACTCAATAATTCATCTTATTTTTCTAACAGAGCTTTAACTCTGTATATTTTGTTAAGCAGTGGCACTTCTGAAGACTCTGCTGTGCTCTGTGTTGGATGCGGTGGCCTCTGGCAGGTCCGCTGGATGAGGAAGACAGTCTCTCACTGCCCCCAGCCAGTGCAGCTGTTACTTGGGTGTGACATCTGGGCTTGATAGATAGTCATGGTGCCAGCGGTGCCCCAAACACCCCTAGGTGCCACGCACTGCATCCATGCCACACCCCCTGCACATCCTACTTTTCCAGATGCATGCTGGGGTACCATAGGGTGCCATCTAACCTCACCGCCTCACAGCCAAGGCTCTCAGACTGGCAGCCAAGCCATATGTCAAGGTCGTATCTGAGTGAGAAAGAACTATTGTACCTCCACTGAGAGCACTTTGTAGTTCTAAAACCCAGAAGAGAATTTGCAATTTTAAGCCATGGGAATTTTGTTTTTAGCATAGCAGTTTTTTATTTATAAAAATAGCCCAAAAAGGTCTTTGGTTAATGCTAGCGTTATAGATGAAAATTTGCTGAAAATGTAGATGAGTTTGTTTCTTCATCAGAACACATTTAGAGAAATTTAGCATTAAATCACTTGATCACCAATGGATCCTCTGCAGTGAGTGGATGGCGTCAGACTGGATCTTAACAGCTGATAAAAAATATTCACTGGAGGAAGCGTTATTATGGATTATGGACTCGTATTTTGGCCAGAAGCAATGGCTAAACACCTTAATGATAGATTTGTGTTTATTACAGACTCACAGCTTTTTGCTTCGCAAGATGTTAATTGATGTACTGATTATTGTTATGTTTTTATCAGCTGTTTGAACTTCCTCTGCGGCACATCACTGCAGAGGAACCACTGGTAAGCAAGTGATGTAATGCTACATTTCTCTGTTCCGAAACTGACTGATCTACATATTTGATGGCCTGACGGTGAGTAATATTTATTTGTTATTTATTTATTTATGACTTTTTTTTTTTCATTTTGGGTGAACTATTCCTTTAGAATGATTTTATCGTATTGTTTTACAGCATACATTATACAAAGTCAAATCTCAAATGTGAATTTGAACAGAGGAGATTTTTTTATGTAATAAACAGTACTTCATATGGACTACTAGTACTTTCAATTAGCTTTCCCAGTTGGCCTACAAATTGACATCATGACTAATCAGCTCTGTTTATGAATGTAATCTAGATGTACTTCATTCAGCACCAGCATCGTTTCACTGCCATTCACAGCTCCTCTCACGTGGTCTCATGGGATATTAAAGTGTCCATTTAATGTGCACTTCAGAATTTCACCAGAAGTAGTAGGTCATCCAGGTACTTTTTGTCTACCAGTTTATAAATACTGTAAATTCGGCATACTACTCTTTTAACACACTGTTATTATCACCAACTAGTAGAAAAATAGGCATTACAGCCCATGTAAAAAAAAATAAAAAATAAATACTGAAAAGAGATTGATGTTTGTTATCGGTTCTTAAATGTGCATTTTCCCACACTAATTAAAATTTCTCATAATTTGGCAATGGAATTACATTTTTTTTGTTATCATTGCATTTCAAATGTTTATTCCTTAATGGTACTAAAATAATTGTTAATAGAACCTGACATTCTTTACAATTCCCATGCCTAGATCATATTAAAGTCAATGTACTTTGCAAACTGAAATTTCAAACTGTTTCAGTTTTAGTACAGAACAGTGATTCAAGAGTCTGTCAGATCTTATAAGACATTTTTAAATAGTGATGCCATTTCCATCTCTCTTGCATTTACTGTTTGTCCCACTAAAATTGTTTTCAGTCATTGTGGTATGTTCTTCCTCGGGATGAGCACAACTGGGAACAGCTGGACTCAACTAAGTTTAGCGATGTTGGTTTTCTCTTTTTTCCCTGAGGGCTCAATGCGCCTATATGGGGGACAAAGGGGCTGAAAAATCCACATCTGGAAGCACAGACTGTATTTGCATAACAACAACCTTTCTTTTCTTCACGTCTTAAGAATGTTTGTTTTGGCTCATCTTCAAGGTACAAGCATAATCGCGTGGAACCTCTCAGGATACAGAGAATCTTCTCTGTAAAGATTCTACAGCTGAATCTTGATGAGTTACCAAGTGCATTTTCACACAGGAAGTTGATCACAGTTTTTTATGCTTTGTCACAGTATAATGAAATATTAAAATATTTTTAACAGTGTGATTGTTGCAAATGTTCCATAAATGCATTTGTCACAGGAAAAAATGAGCAAATTAGCATCAGTCTCTTCAAGATATTTAACTCTTTAATGCTCCACATAATACTTTTTATTTTAATGAGACCTGCATAACCAGTCACAGTGTGTAGCTGAGCAAAGGAATTTGCTACATTTTCAATATTTGTGAAAATTAAGGGTTTAGTTCTAATTCTTTCTTTTTTTTTGAAAGTGTAGAGCATTTGAAATGTTAATAATGAACAGGTGTCCATCCAGACCCTTAGTCAAATGGTAAATATTTGTATATGTTTCTGCATCTGCAGACTCAGAGCATGTCATTAAAGGGTATGCGTAAATTTGCTTACTGTACGCATAGTCATATATGTGCAGTGTGAATATATGTCTCCATAAGGTTCAGCTATCAAAAGCATACTGGAACTCAAACTGAAGAAATATTTAACACTTACCATGATTCCTCTGAAAATACTCTTTTTTAACCAAGTTATATTTTTCATATTTTTTAAAAATCATATTCTAGACACAATGGATGGTTGATACTTGTGCGACAGCTGCTCTTTAAAATGATACGAGTACCTGAATACAATCAAAGTCAAACCACATCACTTTTTTAAACACAATCTAGCACAAAATTAATAAATTATTTTGTGCAAGTTTTCCGTATGAGTATTCTTATGGATGTTATTTACACCAAAATTGATACAGGCCTATATCTGTTTGTATAGTTTCAGAATGTGATGCATGATATATGATATATATGAAACAAAAATAATGCTACAAATGACTTTTTTTTTTTTAAACAATATGTTCAAGAGACAGAAGCAGTGTTTGGCAGATTTATGAGAAAAATAATGATGTCTGTTTAAGGAACAAATCTTTTTGAGTCAGATCTTTTGAGAGAATCATTTGATTCAGTTCACAGTTCAAGCCTGAGTGATACTTTCTTGAAGATCTCAAGTTCAGCTCAGATGGCTAGCTAGATAACAAGCATCACATAAATATTTGAAATATCTAAGTAAAAAATAGACCTCCTTGTCAACTGAAGATCTAGGACACACTATAAGGAGGCTAACTTTTCAAAAAAGATTTCCCATAATCTGCCAAATGTCTTGAAAGACACATCTGCAAACCCCTCCTTAGACAAGCCCACCACTGCATCTTCTCACATCCTGCTCTCTCTGATGGATGGTTTGTTGTAGAGTGTGCTGAAAAAAACAGCCACTTGCAATTCATCAGGCCTGGAATAATGAGCGGACAGCTACACTGATTTAGCCCGGGGCTTACAGCTCGAACATCTGGCCTGGTTGGCAGCCACAGTCAAGGCCAGCACTATTGGAAAGCTTTCTTTGGAGGGTCCAGATGCAGAGAGAGGAGGATCGGTACAAATGCTACAGATGGAAACGCTGGACCAGATGATGTGGTGGGCAGCGCCTGCCACCGTTGGCACAGGTAGCTTGTCTCCAACAGCTGGCACAGGTTAGGCATTCCTGGGAATTGGTGCCACAAGGCAAATGTTCGCACTGGCAGAGGTTGTGGTTGTGGTACATATACACACTGTTCTTACAGGTATCATCAATCAGGGGGACTGTGGGACTGAATGATAATAGGAAAACTGTTAATCTTTGCTTTTGTTTTATGCAATTTATTTCTCCTGCAAATCTATTTATAGCAAACCAGTTAACCAGGTAAGTCTATGTGTTTTCACCTTTTGTATTTCAAAAAACTGTAAGCCAATATTTTTTCCTCTGAAAACGGAAATAGTTTGAAACAAAGACTAAGCAAAATATACCACTGAATGTCTCAAAGTCAATGCTAAGTAGTGATGTTTAATTTCTGAATGAATCAGTAATGAGTTTTTAAACGAATCGGTGAATAAATGTTTCAGTGACTCATTCATAACTTCATTTCTAAACAAATCAGTGTTTTTGAACAGATCAGTTGAGTGAGTGATTCAGTGACTCTCTCATAAAAAAGGGTGTGTCTCAATAAGCTCCCTAGTTAGTGAATGTGTATATCGTGTACACAAATTCAGACACTGGTGAGAACCCTGGCTCACTACACACTCGTACACTGATGACTGATGAGTTTCTAATACGTCACCACTGTTATTTTTCAATAACAGCCAGAGAGTATCTTTCTGACATAATTTTTTAATGCTGTTTAAAGTACATTATGAAAAATGATTCAACATTTCAGTCATAAATTAATTATAAAAGTTAGCTATATTATGTTCAGTATTAAAAATGTGATGTATAAATATGATGTAATCGTGACATATTTTCCATTAAGGGAACAAAGTGAGCATCGATGCCCTTAGGTTTTTGTGGTGCATTGTGGGATTTTCTATGTAGTCTGGTTCCAGTGCACTGGAAAGATTTTGCGATTGAGACAGGCTTAGTTGGTTGGCTCTGCATGCATATGAATGGAAGTAAATTTAATGAAAAGTGTAGTATAACTGGCCACTTAGTGCTCTTGGAACACCGCTGAGCCAATCAAAATCAGGGACTGGAGCTAAATCTGTTAAAAACAAATAAGATGGTGTGAAAACTTTTTTGCTTTGACAAAAGATTCCAGAAAAATCTTCTATTATATAAAGTATGGTATACTTATAAAGTAAAGAAACAAAAAAAAAAACATGCTTCACACTAAAAGTGACACTTGTACACATACACATTTGATCATACTGAGGCATGCTTTTGGATTCACAGACGAAAAAATAACAGATTGTGTGTGGGGGTTGAGTCTGAGACTGAATATAATGGTCTTGCCCAGATGTATGTGTCTGGACTGCTCAGACAGGCACAAAGCTGCCCACTGCTCACTTATGGACATCTGGATAGCAAATTGGTTAATGGTGCCTCCAAGCCAAAAGGTAGTCAGCCATCTCCTCTCCCAGCAATGCAAAAGCTGCCTCGCATCTGTGTTCCACCTACCCCAGGAAAACATCCCCCTACAGGCCTGAGAAAAGGCTGGAGAATGAGAGTTATGAGAGTAGTGCTTAGTCCAAACCAGGTCTCTGTCTGGAGGAGAGCATGGGTTTTTTTTTTCAGTGACTCCTTCTGCAGGATACATTTACACCAGTAGGTGGCTATCGGTTGAAATCGTTCAATTTTAAATGATTCATTCAAAAATGCTGATTCATTAAAGGACCAAAATGTCACATTTGTGATTTATGTCTTACAATTTCATAATGGTTACTTTTCTGAAATGAGACATCCTAGATGGCATATGCAACTTTAAAAAAATGCAACCTCCAGAGGGTGCAGCCTTTGAAATAAGACCTAGCCAGACAATATCAGTGAGTCACTAAATCATTCGCTCAGCCAATTTGTTCAAAAAAGCTGATTCATTACTGTGACTTTGCTTGGAACTATTTTCGCCAGAGAACCAAAACTACATAAACTTCTTATTTATTGAAATGTTGTATAGAAGTAACATTGCACTCGCAATCAAGATATTGGTCTGAATATTAGCAGGGCTGTGCATAGCACTTATATAATGATAACATAGTTACAAAAGTTTCATTTGTTAACATCATTTAAGTACATTGGTTTACATTAACAATAACACTCCTACAGCATTTATTAATATTTTTATGTTAATTTACACATTTACTAATACATTTTGGGTAAAGTTATGTTTAAAAGTAATGCCCATGTAAACCTGGCTTGCTTATTTGTTTTTTAATTAAAAAACAAAGTTATATTTTTGGCAACTGTAATGGCCCTTTCACACCAAAAGTGCAATTATTAAGACTCAGGCTGAAGGAAGTGCCTCTATACCTCACTCCCAATTTCCCTCAACAATTTCCCTGCTGTTAACATTAGTTAATGCACTGTGAACTAACATGAACAAGCAATTTACAAATGCATTTTTATTAACTAACATTAACAAGTGTTAATAAATGCTGTAAAAATGTATTGCTCATATTTAGTTCATGTTAACTCATGCTAACAAATGAGACTTTATTGTAAAGTGTTACAATTATAATATAACAATGTAGTCAGCTACTGAGCATTTGAATTTCAAAGAGTTTTTCAGGGTTGCTGGAAGTGCTGGACTACCAATGGCACATCACACCCCACACTGCTCCAGATTCAATTATAAGCAGATGTGATTAGGCAAGCGGATGCGAATGTGTGTTAGACCTTGAAATCATAACACAACACATTAATATCTTGGACCTACAGTAACATTTGGTACACTGGTTTCACGAATGATCCATACGAAGGGCATTACCATCACAACTTGTGTAAGTATGTACGTAAGAATTGCTCAACAGACAGAAGACGCGTTGTGAAATTAAACTAAAGCTTCCTTTTTGGGGCCTGATCTCCACCATCTGTGGATAAACAAGTTAAACACAGCAGTTTCCCCTGATGCCTGAACCCTAGAGGATGCACCCTCCCCCCAAACAGATGCAGCACCTCCAGAGGCTTTGGGTGTGCTGTGGGAAAAAACAGCTGTTCCACTGCCTAATAAGAGAGCTGCAAGTGAGACAGGTAGGTCATGAATTATTTACTTGAAATGTTATTGTTCTTAGCTTCTGTTCAAAATGTCACTGGATCCTCTGATCTGCAGGAAGTGATTTTTAGGGAATGTTTATTAGACTTAACTATATGTTGTGAGGGTACATAAATTCACTTGACAACCGCAGTATTGACTTATTTCCTATTAAAACTCATAGAAATGTACCTTGACTGTAATGTGAATGGCTTTAGATAAAAGCTTTCAAATGCATACTAAAGCCAATAAGCTTTCAGGGTTTTTTTTAAGGGGGAAGGACATCCTCTTTATGGAGAGCATTTGATTGGATAAAAATCTTTGAAGCCAGGATGAGTCATCAGTATTTTTGGTACACTTTCTATAAGAGAAAGACTGTACATTTTAAATGTGGAATCTGCTAAAGATGTAATCTGATAAACTTTACTCAGTTCTTTAGACAGTATATAGATGTCTCAAAGGTAATAGGAATGGGGGCAAAAAAATAGACTCTAATTTATTATTTATTTATTTATGTATGTATGTATTCATTTATTTATTTAGCAATTGATTCAGCCTAACTCATACAACATTCTAACTTTGTTTTGTAGATAATGTCAGTCTTAGGTATGCTAAGGTTATAACTTAATACTTTATGAAATTTAGAATATCTTCCATTGACACACATTAATAGAATGTTCAGCTTTCAGTTTCCATACTGAGTTGCACATTGTTCTATTTTCTTCCAACTATTTGCATACTGAAATACGATAGCTTTTGTTTTCAAAAAATTTTTGAGGATAAAATGGGTAATTCATTCATTCTTGCACTTCAGATCTTATGATATGAAGCTCATATTAAATAAATAATGCAATCAGTAATAGAAAAAAAACCTTTTGATAGCACATCAGTATAAGAAGCATATCTTTCAGCCTCAAAACACGTGGTTATATATGAACTTCTTTCTTTCCTTGTTATGTCTTCTTGCTGTTGAATTTGTCATGTTGCTTTAAAAATGTTGTTTTGAATGGGAAACATACCCATTATGAACAGCTGATAAAGTTATATAATAAATTTTGCCCCACATTTGTATTTCAACACAGAGCTATAGCCCTTTTTCCAGCTGTGTTATTTGTCACCCAGCATTAACCTTCATTTATCAGCATGCTTTCACCAGTTAAAGATGGATTCCTCCATATGGCTGGGTGCTTCATTAAATGCTAATTATTATGAGGTATAATAATTGTGAGGCTGCTGTGTGCACTGGGTGACGTGCTGCTGCAGTGTCCCAAGAGGGGAGGAATAGACTGAGCTCCAGATAAACAATCCTACTGTTCTCCCGAGACTGTGTGATCGCCCATCTGATGATACAGCCGCATCTCTCCAGCTCGTCCTCTCCCCTGAGAGCATGTCTCTCTGTTGTCTGTCTGTGCTGGGTGTGGAGTATGGGTGGCATTGCTGGGCTGATGTTTCATTGTGCCATCACTGCAGATTTCATATAGCTTTAGTTGTATGTGTGTATATTTATACGCTACTCTTTCTGCACCTCGATTTGTAAGAAACTAATTTTTTTTTTTTACGGTTTCTGTTGTGCCTCACATTTTTCTATGTACAACTCCTAGAAGTGGTTGTGTTATATAAATATATGCTGTTCAAGTCTGCTTTATGCCTCCTGCTTTTAGGTGCTGTGTTGTCTCAGCGGGTTTCTTGTTTGAGATCCATCTTGGGTCTTTTCTGATGTTGTACATCATATGAATCTGGTGCTGAGAGCTTGGCTTACTATCACACCTTAAAGGGTTAGTTCACCCAAAAATTAAAATTAGCCCATAAATTACTCACCCTCAAGTCATCCTAGGTGTAAATGACTTTCTTCTTTCAGACGAATCCAGTCGGAGTTATATTAAAAATGGTCTTTGATCTTTCAAGCCGTTTCATGGCACTCAGTGGGTGTTGCATGCATCAGTCCAAAAGCACTTAATTAAAATGCACCCATCCATAAAAAAAAGTGTCTCACACGACTCTGGGGGGTGAACAAAGGCCTTCTGTAGCGAATCGATGTGTTTTTGTAAGAAAAATATCCATATTCAAAACGTAATAATCACTATAATGTAGCTTGCGCTCACTGTTGTACACTGGAAGCAGTTCCAGGGAAATGATGTATGGAGGTCAGCTTTGCGCATGCGCCGCTCAGAAGTGTTGAACGCGGAAGCACAGGGGATAGATCAAAACAAAACAACGGTCACGAATTAGAAGAACAAAACGAGGATTTGTAAAGAAAATGTCGGAGGATTTCGATATAAGCCTAAGAGGAGGACTGGTTTCCTCTGCTAAAAAGTACGGAAACTTTGCTCCTTGCTCTGTTAACATACGTTGGTTTCAAGCGACCATCACCGGCGCATCGCAAGTGAACTCATACGTCATCCGCCCAGAACTGCTTCCAGTGTACAACAGTGAGCGCAAGCTAGATTAAAGTGATCATTACGTTTCGAATATGGATATTTTTCTTACAAAAATGCATCGATTCACTAACAGAAGGCCTTTGTTCACCCCCCAGAGCCGTGTGAGACACTTTTTTTTAATGGATGGGCGCTTTTTATTTCACTTCTTTTGGACGGATGCATGCAACAACCGCTGAGTGCCACGAAACAGCTTGAAAGATCGAAGACAATTGTTAATATAACTCCGACTGGATTCGTCTGAAAGAAGAAAGTCATATACACCTAGGATGACTTGAGGGTAAGTAATTTATGGCTAATTTAATACGGGTGAACTAACCCTTTAAGATCCCCACATTATACAGTCATTTTAAAGTTGGCCTCTCATGTCGAAGAGTTTGATGAAGATCTGCAGAGTTGGTAGTTAGACACTTTCTCTGGGTTTATTATAAATATCACAATCCTCTGCAGTGTTGTTAGTTGTGAGTAGTACTGAGTAGTACTGTTAGTTGTGAGTAGTACATCATCATTTATATTATGATGTTGCTGTCCGGCTCTTCATCGCCATAAGCCACTCTTGAACATTTGCTATTATGATGGGTACATTCTGGAAACAGAAATTAGAAAAGGCATGTAATAACCTCCTTCTGAATGCATAGCATGTTTCATTCAGTTCAACTGTAATAGAAGCTCTTATTGATAATATTTGGTGTAAATCATTATTCAATCACACACACACACACACACTATATTATGCATTTACCAACACTAGTCAGGTATTTAAGTAAAAAATTACTATATTCTATAAATATATGAAGCTATTTTAAAATATCACAATTCTATGCTATTTTAATATTTAAATAAATCTAAATAAATAAAAATAAAACATTATTTTTTTTTAAAACTAAACACAGATGTTTTAAATGCCACAAATTTAGACATCAAAACATTGTAATGTCCAGAATGAAACTAGGCCCACATTAATTATGAGATTTGCAAAATATTACATTTAACAGTATTATTAAATTATTAGTGTTTTTAAAAATTAATATTACATGATGGTACAGGTAAAATATAAAGAAAAACAATAACAGATATACAAAAGATTTTGCCTCTTTTTTTTTTTTACTGTTCTCTGAGGTCCACTCAAAATGTTATCAAGACTTTTACATAAAAAAACATCATAATTTAAACGTAATAGGCTATTTTCTGTCCTGTTTTAACCCCTCTCATCAGAACGCTATGTTTGAATAGGTGTGGTGGATTGTCGACTCTGAAGTAAACACCCAATGTTATGATTGGCTATCAGTTGTGCATGTCTGACAGCCTACATCCTTCATAGATGGATGCTGCTGCCGTAATTTAGGTTAAAAACGCATAAATACTCAATACATATCAAACAATCTGTAATAACAAACAAAGCAATAGTGACCACGTAATAAAATCAGTTACTCACACTTGAGTGGTGCAACATTACTGTCGGATCCAATATAGTCTGTACAGCATTTTCTTTTAGTTTCAATCTTTCTGAAAATTCTGCGTCGAATTGTGCCTTGTTTGTACACGAATCCGCTGTAAAATGAAGTGAACAAAGGACCAAGTTCTTACTGAACTTCATTAAAAATAAAGTTCATCCAATCTTTCCTAATGTTGGGATCAGAAGAAAGACTGTGTTTTTCCACAATTTGGCACTGCACAGCATCATTTTATCTTCGGAGCATCTTTATCGTTTGATTTCTGTGTAGACCTGCGTTTGCCTCTCTCGTTATTCATCTACTACACGCACAAATCGGTGGGCGGGGCTAAACAGACAGTGATGTAGAAGCGGCCATGTATTTCATGAGGCTTCTCTTCTTGGCGGAGAAGGGTTTAACCCACTATTGTCAGAAAGAGGGCCATTCCACAACCTGTCATTTTGACAGATTGGCTTCAATATAAGCAGTTTTTAGACTAACCAGTAAATTCTGAGTTCTGAAACTTACAGGATGTTTTTATGGTACAATGACCTTATATGTCAAAAGATATATACTATATATATATATATATATAGATAAATATAGCAGTGTGTTGTGCCATGCCTTTGCATTGTATAGTTATGTAAAACAATCATGCCAATATGAATTTAACACGAGGCTGTGAGGGATAGACTTACAGTTTTTACAATGGCACACACTGTATAGAAAGGTCCTAGATCACATCATTTTCACATCTTCCAAAAGTATTTCATGAAGTTTTTGTCTACTTTTTTTTTTCTTTCTGGAAAGACGTTTCATCAGCTAAACAACTGGAATGTTGTTAGACAATACATTAATCGCACTGTACATCTATACCTCACAGCCTCGTTTTCATTCCTGTCAAAAATTTCTACCCACTACCTTAAGGTCTCAAGTACTTCTTGAAATTGAAACTAAGAAAGTGTCCAGTCCAGATGTAAGTGCCAGAAGCCAGACCAGAGAAGGGACCCGTCCCTTTGCTCTCTATGGCTTCAAAGAGAGAATAAATGTATTTAAGATCAGGACACAAAACCAGCATTGTTAACTGTAGAGCATTCAAAATGAGTACTTGTATAAACATGTGTTTATGTCTGTCTAATAGCTTATCTCCAGATGAAATCCCTCATAATTTGGATGAGCAATTTGCACAATAGCTTTCCACCGCAAATATTTTAATATTCCCAATTTTCCCTATTTTTGCTATAAATAGCACATATTATATACTCTTAAGGTGTGAAGTATGTGTAATCTTGTGCATGTAAGATTGCATAAAAGGCTTCAGCTATATTTGTGTTTATGGTGAAAGTTGAGTGAATCCAGTAGCATCCACAAACATGGATTCCACAGTGACCTCAAGAGGTGGGAATGCAGAAGTACCTGATGTCAGTGTATATTCAGTGGCTCTCATAGCGTTATAGCCTGTGTATATGTTCACACAAATACAGAACATAGTCTTGCTTTGTGTATACACATTTTCATAAGCATACATTGAAATTTCAAGCATAACAATACAAAAACACATAAAATACCAAATTCTGCTTTTGTGCTTTCATACTGCTGAACGGCATATCCTCCATCTTTCTGGAGGCAGCTGTAAGGTGTAATTATATGGCAAATATAATTCATTATATTCATTTGAATATATTTGAAACTACTGTAAAATATACACTTAACAGTTATCAGTTAATAAAACCAAGTCACGATTATTTCTATTACTGTATCAATAAATTAAAATGACTTTTACTAGTCCTCTATCTCTCTTCAGAAAATTGCTCTCAGTTGCACAGAAGCGAGGCCTCACATCTTTTACTTCAGTCTGAACAGATGGAGAGAACTCCAGTAAATATCATTTCAAACATCAGCCATGCTTTGCTGATGGCACAGCCGTATTCAAGGGACTGTCATCTCCAAAAAACATTTGGGATCAAAAAGGCCTGTTGATTATCATAGCAGAGAACTAACAGCAGTTATGCTAATAGTGGCAACTATGTGAAACGCACTTTTTTTGTTGTTGCATGAAAACAGTTTTGGGATAGTGTATTACTTGGTGATTGTTTGGTAAAATGTACCTTTTGTTCAAAACTGAAATATTAATATATTGACTAAATACTTAAAAACCCTGGGCATTCAAATTAAATAACACTTGTGTTTTATTAATATATAACCTTAATGAAAAGCTGTAATGAAAACGAGGAAACATAACATTTCATTTGATTTATATTTCATTATAATTGATGTGATCTGTTGTGTGTGATAGTCGTGGCATAACTCTTGTACAAAACAAAGAATAGATTGCTGGGTGACGACATGGAAAACACCAGCACATCACATGCCTGGACTCATTTGCCACATCAGCAATAATTAGTCCATTACTTGCATTAAATTAAAATGTTATTATGCCAAGATCCCGGTACCAGTAGGACAGTGGTTTGTTTTGAAATGTATTAGTAACGCCAATTAGTTTACTGGGACGCATGAGTGTGGGAGCGTGGATGCTGATGGGCGGTGCATTTAGCAGCTAAATACGCCAAACACTTGACTGTGTTCACAAGGTCCTGAGTGAACTTAGCGTGTCTGTGGACCACTGCACATACCTACTTAGCGTTGCAAACGTTCACCTGTTGACGCCGCGATCTCACACACAAACTGTAGCTATATATGGCACGCAAGCGCAGGGATCTAGCCTTCAGGACATTGCTTATGACTGATTATTTTCTTTACATTTCATACAATCCTGCTGCCAGTGTTTGTCATTTAGCGTCATGTCTCATCAAATGACCCATTCATCCATTCATCCATTCATCCATTCATTTGCATTTTCTTTCTTTTTCTAATTATATTTCTTGATCTAAATACATTTCATTTATGAAAATGATTTACATAGGCCTACTTATTTTTCCAAAGAAAGATAGCGGTGATAGCAACAGCACAACATTTCTGTAACAATATTCACTGCGGCACACTGTATTATAATTTAACCCAAATTAAATAAAAATAAAAGGCCAATGGGCTCTTTTAACTTAACTTCAATATTGCAGTAATGCCGTTTGCCCGCGTATGAAATGTGAATGAATGTATTAATCTCGCAATTAAAGCTGCCACTAAACGAAACACCTTGGTAACATTTCACATAATAACAATAAGCCTAATAATAATATTAATAATAATAGGCAAGGATAATAACAATATAACAAATTACAATAGCCCAAGTGTTTTTTCGTCCGCTTATAGCCTTATTTTGCTACGCCAAATATTAGGAAACTATAAGCCCTTCTGAAATGTAATGTTTCACTTTCGGCTGTTTCTTTTCATTTTATTTTGTAGTAATAATTTTAGAGCTAGGCTACATCAGACACTCGTGCCTCTGTTCCTCATTTAGAATGTTTTGTAAGTGGCTCTGTGCCTATATCTCTCTCCGTCAGCGTCTCTCCGCAGCGCTGGAGGAAGTTGCAGTGCACCTGTTCTTCGCCGCTGCTCGGCCCGTGACTACAGTACCCACCTAACATTGCGCAATGTCCCTCGATCCGCGCGCTGCGCCAGTCTGCTCGAGGAACCCGTCCGCTCGCTCGGCCTTTTTTCTGCTTTCTCACTGTTGCCTATGGTGTCAACCTACGCCGAGAGAGACACATCCCTCCCTCTTCCCCCCTCAGCGGCAGCTTCCAATTTGCCTTCGCTTTTCTCTTCGCCTCTTCCATTGGCTTGCGCGCTGCCAGTCAAGCGTTTCCTCTTTACAGGAGAGTTGAGTAGCAACAGCTCGGAAACATCTGGCTGCCGCAGCTCTCGTCGCTCCGCTCGCCTGCTCCGTCTTTCCTGCCACCGCAGGTTGTTATGGAAAGCTGTTGAAAGTCAATCGAGTTGTTTTTCTCGCTGAGAGGATTAGACGGAGGAAGCAGGAAGACGCTGGACCTGGTTGTCTGTAAGTGCCTGTGATACGAGGTGCTGTTTAAGGAGATGAAAGGGGGGTTTGGAGGCACGGGCTGGATTGTTATGGGGAAAAGTAACGATCTTTTTCACGCGTCTGTTGGTCTTCACGCGCAGAATGAGTTGCTCGAGCGCGTGGCATCGCGGCCTGCCGCAAAACTGTAACACTGCAGGTTGAATGCTTACTTTTTATTTGTTAGCCACGCAAGCTAGCTTTTCCTGAACGTACGGGGTCAGGATCCAGAGAAAGAGCGTCGGCGGTGCTCTGTGTGTGTGTTTGTGTAGGAGTAGCCTGCTATAATACCATTTCCTACCTAGGTGGACTCATAGTTTGTTTTATTTTATATCTAATTATTTTGCATCTTAGCTTTTTAAGTTCAAGAAGGGGCTAACTTGGCACCATTCAGATAAGTCTTTCAGGACAACTTCCCTGGTTTGAAAACAAGTTCACTTTGACGTGTCACGGTAGTGTGGGCTTAGTTTGTTCGTTTACCTTCATGTTTACTAATTGCTTTGTAAACCAAAATACGTAGTATTATTAATTAGCAAGCCTAATCGTTCGAGTACATATTGAATGAAAAGCTCTTATCAGTTAAAAAAAACAAAAACGAGACCAAGTGTAATGTACGTGACAGATGCAGTAGACTCTTCATTCTTGTAGCTTTTTAAGCATTTACAAATATTCATGCATGTCAATGAGTTAAAAAAAACGACATATTCTGTTCCTATTCATGAGTGTGACATCCTTCAGAAGAGACCTTCAGATTATATTTGTGTATCTTTTGTTTTGCTGATTTTAGTGGTAAACAGGAAACTATTGTTTGGCTCTCACTGAAGAAGTTTCTGAGTATGAACACAAATATAAGTGGGATACTTAAGAAGTAAGGAAGTTTGTAAGTCCTAATGCGGAACACAGTGCCTTTTGTTTGAACCTTATTTATAAGGCCTGTATGATTGTTCCCATTGTTTCTTATTTCTTCCCCACCCTCCCTCCCCCACCCCCCCTCCTATGTCAGTTGACCAAAGGGTTAGTAAAATGAATGACGGTAATGGCGCGGCCAGTGAACCATAAAGAAGTCGAAAACAATATCAGCTGCGTGGATCTGTCAGTTGCAAATGTGCTGTGCTGGCCTTTGTTTATGGTTACTAGAAGGAGAAGGGGGGGAAACTTAAGGGTATTTAAATTCTCAGTACAGGAAACTAGGTTAGAAAAAAGTGTCGGCTTTCAGACGGACCCATTTCCAAGTACTTCTTTGCTGAGAGATTACAACTAAAGGGGGGAATTGGCTAGTTTTCTACAGAATCACCTCACAACACTTCCCTTCCTCCTGTTTTTTAAAGAGGGGGAAAGAGAAACAAAGTTGTATAAAGGAGAAGCTGGTGGCAAGAGTGTAGAGGAGTAGCATATGGCACTAAAAGGAGCACAGCTGGAGGTAGCATTTCCATCTGAACATGATGTCAGAGCAGCTGACAGGCTGCCATCCCCCAGTCTTTTCTTCTAACGCACAGACTGGGAGTTAGTGTGTGTGCGGATCTGTGTGCAGGAGGAGGCATCGCATTCCCCTCCAACATCTCCTCCACTTTGCATCTGTCCCTCACAGTTTGATTTTCTCTCTCTTTCTCACGTCTCTACCCTTTCATTGATTCAGCGAAGGGAGTTACAGCCGGCGCTACCACAACAGTGGACTTAATCAAGTTGATGCGTACTGCAGGTACTGTACCGGGGGGTCTGGGCAACAGGGATGTGTTTTGAATAGGGAGCTCTCGTTAAGTCTTTTTGCGCGTCTGCCATCAGAGTGTGTGAAATGGGAAGTAAAGGATTTCGAGCTGGTGTAGTGTAACTAGGCTGGGGGACAAGTGACACGTTGGTAGGGTAGTTTGTTATAGTATTGTAGATTTAAAACTAGAAACTCTTGTGTTTATGTGCTGTTAATCTGTTAAAATCTGTTTTTCTTTTAAGTAACAAGATTTTCAGTCCATTTAAACCAAATTCCTAATCTTCTAAAGAGACCGAAAATGTAGAAATGCTTTTGGCCAAATAAATCTGCAACTTTATATAAACATGCATTCTTACAAACATCCCTTTGTCAGGCTTTTGCTCAACTCTTTCCTTTTTTTTTCTTGTATGTAAGGACTAATTTAGAACTTGCAGATTTGAGCTGCCTGAATTGGCTAGACAGCTGTAATCGCACTCCTCCTAGTCTTAATCTCTTTATCTGGGCAGCAGCTGCCATATGGTCTCAGTCAGCTGGATCAGATGTTCATAAGCCTCCTTCTCCGTCCCTCTCTGTCCTCCCAGTCTCCTAATTTGATCGCTGCTACCTTGTGAGCTGTCCTGCAATCTTTATTTTTAGCCATTTTAAGGATTAGGATTGATGTGGACTACGGGGCACTTAAAGTGATTGTATTGTAAATCTGCTGTGGTCCGCCTCTTTGGGGAGGATGTTCCATTTCTCCAAAGATTTGGGGAGGGGAAAAGGGGGAGGAGAGGGCTGGCGAGAGGTTTGTTATCCCCCTGTCCCCCTATAAGCCCCTCATTAATGAAGGTCTGAACGCTGTTTGGGGTGGGGTGGGGGACTTTGGCTTCCTATCCCAATCAGATTTAAATGAAGATTCAAATGAGTTCATTTAAGTCCGCTGGTTGAACATGACGCTGGTGCATTTTTTAAGACGGGAACGATCTCCACGGGCAACAGGTGTGATTTCATATTTTTTGCGTTTTATTTTACTTTTAACTTTTTTTTATATTTTTCATATAATATATTTTTTAGTGCATAGTTTATTTGCAGACTGTCTATCTTTGATTACGCACATCACGCTAATGTTCTGCTACCTCAGTTTTCATAACCTTAGAAATCATGGTACTTAGTATACTTATGCAGTGTGCCCATGATGGTGAGCTGTTTGTGTACCTGTAAGCCTGTTACCTATACTCGGCATCCTGGCCAAAGTGGGTTATTATAAATAACTGCTCCAGGAGCACAGAGAGGAAAAACAGGAAAGATTCTCTCGCACAGGCATCTGTGGAATCAGGACTTCAGCTTCTTACATCACGCCATCTGATAATACCGGAATGATTCTGATGGGATGATCACGGCTGTATTGCTTTAAATTTAATTTACAATTGGGATATTTTTCATTTACATTTTTGAATTAATATCCCAGGTCTCGTGCTTTTAAACGTTTAATTAAAAGGGTTAGTGTAAAATGTAATATTAAACACACTATTGTGTACTTTAAAGTGCACATTTGAGGAAAATGCAATTAGCCTAATATATAATCTTTGATGTTATACTTTTTGCATGTGCTTTTTTGTAATCCTTTTATGTCAGGACTGTGGTGAACATTTTTCCAGTGTTCCCACAGGGGTGGAGGGAGGGAGAGAGAATTAGAGTGTGAGAGTATGTCTGTGTGCATGGAGCGAGAGAGGGGGGACGGAGCGGGTGGGAAAGAGAGAATTTCCACACAGAGCTTCAGACAAAACAATTGTTGTTCAAGCGAGCCTCACTAACATCTGTGGTCTTTTGCAGGTTATGAAGACAGCATGGAGTTTCCAGACCACAGCAGACATTTGCTACAGTGTCTGAGCGAGCAGAGGCATCAGGGATTCCTTTGTGACTCCACTGTTCTGGTCGGTGATGCCCAGTTCCGAGCCCATCGTGCAGTGCTGGCTTCATGCAGCATGTACTTCCACCTCTTTTACAAGGACCAGCTAGACAAAAGGGACATTGTTCATCTGAACAGCGACATTGTCACAGCCCCGGCCTTTGCTCTCCTACTTGAGTTCATGTACGAAGGAAAGCTCCAGTTCAAATCGCTTCCAGTGGAGGATGTGCTGGCTGCTGCCAGCTACCTCCACATGTACGACATTGTCAAGGTGTGCAAGAAGAAGCTCAAGCGGAAGGCCACAGCTGAGGCCGACAGCACCAAGCGGGAGGAGGATGCTTCCAGCTGCTCGGACAAGGTGGAGAGCTTCTCGGAAGGTGGAAGCACGGGCCGGCCGGCCACCGCCGACTTGCTGCAGAGCGACGACGAGGACATGGAGAACAAACGGGACAGCCCTCAGGAGCCAGGGAGCATGTGGATGCGTCTGCCTTCCGACCGGACCGCGTCTCCCACCACTAGCCCCAGGGAGGCGGAAACACACGGTCCCAACGCTGGCAAATCTCCTGCCGGCAGCCCCAGCAGTTCCACCGGCTCTCTGTCCCATCGCTCAGCGGTGTCTCGGAGAGTCTCTGCTGACACCGATTGTGTGCTTGACCTCTCTGTGAAGTCTGGTCTGGGCGGAGGTCCTGGGGAGACTATTGCTGGCAACCCTTATTTCTGCAGCTCTGTGACCCCAGACAGCCTCCAGAGTGCCTTGGTTCAAGTCAAGGTGGAAAAGGACACAGGCTCGGACGATGACGAACTGGTGAGCGGCGACTACGAGATGGAGCACAGCGGTGTCAAGGAGCCACCCAGCATCAACGGGAATCACATCAGCCTCGTTGCACAACGGAGGTTGGGCCTGGAGGCTCACCTCTCGGCCCTGCGTGAGGCCTCACTGGCCAGTGAGCTGGAGCGGGATGACAAAGGAGGCGATGACGACACAGGGGACAGCGAGCGAGCGCATGAGGCCACGGGGGTTGAGAACTCCCTGTTGCCTTACGTCTCCAGCATGCTGGGGGCTCCACATACTCAGATCTTCTTGTGCCCCTTATGCAACAAGGTCTTCCCCAGCCCACACATCCTGCAGATCCACCTCAGCACGCATTTCCGCGAACAGGAAGGTGTACGGTCCAAGCCGGCCGGCGATGTTAATGTCCCCACCTGCTCCATCTGCGGCAAAACCTTCTCCTGCATGTACACGTTAAAGCGCCACGAGCGGACACACTCGGGCGAGAAGCCCTACACATGCACTACTTGCGGCAAGAGCTTCCAGTACTCGCACAACCTGAGCCGGCATGCCGTCGTGCACACACGTGAGAAGCCACACGCCTGTAAGTGGTGCGAGCGGCGCTTCACACAGTCAGGGGACTTGTACCGACACATCCGCAAGTTCCACTGCGAACTGGTCAACTCGATCTCGGTCAAGAGCGAGGCGCTCAATCTTCCCACGGTCAGAGACTGGGCACTGGAAGATAGTTCACAAGAACTGTGGAAATGAAAGCTAAACTGATAGCAGACTGTTTGAACTGCTTGTTAATTTAATGAGAGAGATCTGAGTGGCATTTTTTGGGGCAAGAAAGGTGAAGGTAAGAGTGGGGCAGAGTGATGGCCGAAGGGTCTGAATCAGTCATTTTTCTTGTATGTACATTGCAAATCTTGTTGAATTGCACTTTACTAGCACATGAAAATGTTACTACTGATTTTCTTTTAATATATTTTCTGGTCTCCTTTAGGGTCTCTTTTTTTCCCCCTGTTCTCCTCGAGTTTTTAAAAATATGGGTGCTTGTCTCAGTAACCAACTTTGACAGAAAAATTATTCATTGGGATTTTCAACTGTATATAATTTACAGTTTTTTTTGTATACGCTCCTGTATTTCAAGGATTATCTGCCATGAAAAGCATATGAAGATTTCAGGTAATACTGTAGACAGAAGAGTTTAAAACTAAGGACACACTAAACGGGTACTATGGTCATATATTTACCTGTACACACTTTCCTCTTGTTTGAGTATGTGTGTGTATTTATATATATATATATATGCACTACTATAATTTGCAGGTAACATATCTGATGTGTGACTGTAGCTGTGCATGCATGTGTATTCATGCACATACGCAAACATGTACACATAGTGTGTGAGCAGGTCAGTCCTTTAAATCCCACGAGGAATCTCTTAAGCTCACGTTACTTAAGCTCTTGTACATTTTTGACTCGTTATAGGAAACTTGACTGATGGAAGACAAACAAGGCACTCATGCAATGTACAGCCTCCTTTTTCATATCAGTTGCCGCATTTTTTCTATCCTTTCTTAATATGATTTGAAGTCATTTTTTGCATTTTAGTTGCAGTCTCTCTACATCACTCGTTTGCTACTGAGTTTGGATTTTACATCGGCTGCATTTATAGAGATTTCTGTAGTGTTTTATTAAGATTTTTCATTTTTAAAACGGAATCTGTTGTTGCATGATGTCTGACCTGTATATTGAAAAAGATGTGACTTGCTGTATTGCTGTACACTGTAATTGACTGATTCATTACAGTCAGGGCACCTGTCTGTTGAAAAAAAAAGTACCTTTAATATTACTGCTGTAGAAATTGCATGAATTTTATTTAACTTACTCTTTTTCGTTGTTGTTTTGCATCAGAGAGTGTATTTTTTAATTAACTCATTTGATTCCTTGGTAGATTTGAGTTTTTTCCTCTCATTAGAGAATGAATCGGAGGGTTCTGGTGAGGTGTTTTTTTTCTGGGCTGTGAAGATTGTGGAAATGTACTGACGTTAGGCTGCAGTATCTACACGCGCGACGCGATTCGGTTTGGGCTCACTGTAGGATTCGGAGGTTAACGAGGGGCCAGGTGTCAGCAGAGGCTGAATGGCTAAGTTTATTGTTCAGAAGGCTACCGTGGCTCCTCTTAGCATCTCCTTGTGTGCTGGGTCCTCAACTGCTGTTTGTCTCAGTGTTTTGTTTACTGTCTGTTGTCATTTGAATCATGTCCGCTCTGTTTGTAATTTATTTATTTATCTTTTCAATTGGCACTTGCTTCAGATTCGATTGCCATGAAGACACATTTGTGTGGCTGATGGTACAGCTCTTCTTTATGGGTGTCCTCAACAGCGCACATCTATTTGGAGAGGCTGAAGGATCTTTAAACAGCATAAAGCTCGACATACTCTGATCTGAGTGGTTTGTGTGCGCGTGTTTGTGTTCAATGCGTAAGAATTTTTTTGGTCACTAGAACCTGTTTGGCAAGGTTGGTTGCACCTTTTGAAGTTTAATGAAATTAGAATGATGTACAAAAGAGGCCTTTATAAAATGTATATGCTTAATTATTAACCTAATTGAATTGACTTTGTTACTCTGAAAAAAAGAACTACAAATTTGTGATTGTTCATTTGTTAACTTTTTGCAGCATTTGTGATTTTGAAAAATGTTTATTCTAAAAATGTTTTATTTTTATTGCAAAATTATATTAGGGTTTCTTTTATTAAGAATGTGAAAATTCTGTTCATTTTGTTTGTTTGTTGGTTTGTTTCACAAAAAAAAAAAACAATTTCATTGTCAAATCCAGAGAAATAAAAAGCAAAGAAAAATGAAAAACATATGGCTTAGCGCTGAAGACATAGATCAGTCACTCACATAGTGCTGAAATGCTTGAACTACTTTAGTTAGAGAGGGCCAGGGGCTCCGCACATGTTTCGAGCAGGACAGGAGTGTGCGGCACACGGGCCTACGCAGGCCTCAGGAACCTTCCTACCATATATTTGGCTGGTGCAACGGCTAGTGAAAAGGTTGAGCTTTGCCAACAGCGCACGCTCCTCATGGTGTTTTGCACGGTGGTACTTTTACCTTTTGCACTCTAAAATGTGACCGAAAAAAATATCAACTGTGGGGTTGATTTGTTTTCTATGCTTTCTTTTTCTTTGTTTTTTTTGTTGGCTTCTATTGTACTTGACCGCCTTAAACTACTGTTATCATCTTATACTCAGAGGGTGAAAACTGGAAACTGTCGCTGGAATACTGGATGACTTTCTTTTACTTTTTTTTTGTTCAATGGAAACGAAGCTGTGAAATGGCCTATGAAGCATATCCATAAATTAGACACCCCTTTAGTTGACTTGAAACCCAGGAACCCCAGTGTGAAGAACAACTCTGTCAAATTCAAACTTGGCTAATGAGTATGGGGAAGAAAATAAATATCGGTTGAATTCAAGGACAATCGCTGTCTGGGTGGAAAAAAAGAAGAAGATAATTTGACTTTACATGTAATTGCTTCCCTTCTGAGACTTTTTGCTATGTTGACATTGTTCTTTTTATGGATTTAGACATTTAGCTTTGACAATCATAGTATGTTTCATTTTCTCAAGGGAAGTAAATTGAGGCTGTTTAGTTTTGTACTTTTGGTGTGCTGTTGGTGACATTTTTAAATTGTGTGCAAACTGCAATAAATTATAAGAACCTTAACCTCTCCGTGCCATTTTTCTGTCAGAAACTTCTGGCGGGATTTGCCAGAGCAATGACGACATGCATATTGGTGAGATGGTGTTTGTGTTTTTACATTCAGTTCAATAAAATTATTTACTGTAGATGCTTGTGTGGGTGGAAACATGTTTTCCAGTGCGTTAGGTCTGTGGATCGAGTATACTGTGTGTGTGTGTGTGTGTGTGTGTGTGCGCGTGCACGTGAGTGTAAGCAGTCTTACATTGCTCATGTGTATATGCTGCTTTAATGTCTGGCTGGTGCTCCAGTAAAGGCGTGGGTTGGACCTGGGAAAATGTGCAGCAGCTTGTACGAAGACCAACCCCTCCCCCTGCATCTCACACACACACAGGCTGCTTCCAAAGCTCCTCAAGTACAGTTTTCCAGCAAACAAATCAGCTTTATCTAATGTCTCACTGTTCGGCAAACCTGGCCTATACAGATGCACTAAAGACTGACCACTTTTAAGTCAGCGAGCGTTACTCAACAGGCCACTGCCACAGATGGTCCCGTGCTGTAAGCCTGCCCCCCTTCCTCACACACACACACACGCATACAGCACCTGCTAATTGGTGCGAGATTTAGTTTTCGAACTCGTTTTGGACTTAAGATCCATTTCCGCTTGTATTATTGAGGAAGTCTGAATAGTGCCTTATTGTTTTGTATTTCTAGACAATATTGTGCACTCTTTGGCTGATTTTCTCAGAGAGCTGAAATTTGATTTGTGACGTTCACATACAAATCTGCATCTAACATCTGGTTGGAATGGACAGTTGATGCTTTGCGGGGGCATAATGATTTTCTCTCTTTGCTTTTTTACTATGAATTTAGGTCATTAATTTGTATCTGTCCTTTGTTTACTCAAGGAGCAGAGACAAAGGGGCAGCTGTGGAAACATTTGGCTCTGCCGAAGGGTAGTGGGCTCGATGTGATGAGTGTGTTACCAGCTTGGGCTTCTATATGTAGCAACACCACAGAAGTTAGCGGGAGCCGCATGCCAGCGTACTAGGGGAGAGCGACACACATGGCATCAATAGGGCAGCCGTTGCACTGAGGTATGACTGATTCTGCCCACACAGATAGCTGCTGAGTGCCTCACCAAACTCTGTGACCAGCTCCAAATATAATGTACATTAGAGGGGCGCAGACAGGAAGAGGCCTTTCTGTTTGCTGGCATATGAGAGGAGTCACAGCAGATGCCGTGATCCATAAAGTTGGCAGTTGCTTATTTTGTTTTAAGTTTTGTTTGTTTGTTTTCAAATTTCTTTTACCTTTAACCTTTAATATCCATGGAACCTTTTTATTCCACAAAATGTTCTTTAGATTATTAAAATGCTCTTCACACCCAAAAAAAAAGGGTTATTTTAAGAACTGTTCACTGAAAGAGTCTTAGGAAATTTGGAAATCCAAAATGGTTATTCTATGGCATTGCTGTGAAATTGCTCTTTATTTTTTAAGAGTGTAGGTGTTAAGTCAACATATTAAAAAGAAAAGGTTTTAATTTTTGAAGGGAAATGAGGTTGATTTAAAAATTGCTTTTTATATAAGTTGTTACCATGCAATGTGGGTCCGTTGGACATCCAAACATAGAAGACTAATGCTATTACAAAAAAATGAATGAAAATCACTCACGTGATCGTGACCGTCATACAGAAACAGACTACAGCCCCACTCATTTTCTTCTTGTTTCATAAACAGGTTAACACCGGAGCATTCTGTCTTAATTTGGCTTTAATCATAATATCAACTAATCTGTATAATACAAATATTTATGAGTATATATATTACATTAATATACCTGGTAACACTATAAATAGGGAACACTTATTCACTATTAACTATGACTTTCCCCTCATCATCCACTTTGCTCTTTTAATAGTAAGTTTGTTAAGTTTAGGTATGGGTAGATTGGATGTAGAATAAGATGTGCTTAATTATACTACTAAATGCTATATTCTCTAATATGCATTTAATAAGCACCCTTTAATAGACCCGTAAAATAAATAATGTTACCCCACATACCTAAATTTAACATGTTAATAAAATCTAGTCATCATTTTGGCCCCTCCACCACAGTTTCATAAAATCAAAAAAGTGCTCGAAATTCACTTGACCTGCCAAATTAAGATTCAGACTTTGAGGCATGAAAGAGCATTAAGTCCTACATGAAGAGAAAGGAAAAAAAAACAGTACATGGCTAGCAGAATAAAGGTGAGAAAAGCGGCTGGAGGGACGACGTCTTTTATTCATCAGTTGTCTGCCTCATTAAAAGACAGCCATTGTTGAGCACCTGCGCACGGCACCAGACAGAAGCAAGCAACAAGCGGCTATGTCTTTGCCCTCAGACAATGCAGCGGTGTTACAGCCTGTCAGGGGTGGGGGAGAGGGGTCTGCGTGGGGAATATTTTTGGTTAGGGAGGGTCTCCACCATGCACCCTGCATCCCCCAACAAAAGAAGACACAAACCCAACTTAAATGTTAAGTGTGTGTGTGTGTGTTTAGGTTATGGTGATGTTTGGTGAGTAGTGAGAGGCGCGGACCAGGTTCTCCACACAAGCACATTCAGGGCTCCGTGGATCTCACTTGAGCACAGATAAAACACATTTCTTTTGTGTGATTCTTCCGTAGCGAAAAGTGGGGGGGTTGTTATCTGTGTTGGATCAGTGAAATCAGTGAACAGGATGCACAATTTCAGAGTTTAAAGAGTTTCTTGAGTGTCAGTTTTTCTATCAACTGTACAGAAATCTGTACGACTGACATGGAAATGTTTGAAGGAGACTTTTAACTTAATGGTAAAAAACTTTCCAAATGTACTATTATATTAATAATGTAATATTTATATGTTGCTTAATATTTTTGTGTAAACCATGATAGATATTCTTTTCAAAATTCTTATAGAAAGTTTAAAACAACAACATTTGAATTAGCAATATTTTCTAACATTATAAATGTCTTTACTGTCACATTTGATTTTAATTGTTTGATTTGATTGCAGAATAAAAGTATTCATTTCTTAAGTCTACTGACCCCAAAATTATAAATGGGTTAGTGCATAGTATAGATTTTTATTTGATCAAATAGCTGTCTGAAATACTTGGTTTTGATTGGACAGTTGTGGCATTCAGTGTTCAAATATAACTGACAGTGTTTCTGTCATGGCTCTCTACTTTTCACTCTCTTCTCAAATAAAAAGAATAATTTGAACTCAAATCAATATGTCATGTCTACTTAAATGATAAGAAGTGCTATAATGTACAGTCAGACAGTCATTATCAAGAAATACTCCTTAATCTGAGACGTATTGTTTAATAATGACAGGTTGACTTTACACCATCCCTTACATATATTAGCCAATTCAGTTCAACTCTTCAACCAGAAATTATATTTTATAGGTCTCTTGCAGTGTTGTACTGCCTTTCAATTTTGGAGGCCCGGTAAACCCTTGATGTGACTTGTTTGGTCGGCTGTTTCTTTCTCTCAGAACCAGCTGTTGGTAGCACTTCTGCCCACTGTAGATAAGGTGTGGGATGTTGATAGGGGGTCTTGGCAGGATTTAGCCAGCAGCGATTCAGCACTTTTCCTGGGTGCAGTGCTGTGACCTTATTGGGGGTCAAATATTCACTGCATATATACATGTTTACATACCTACATTAAAAAAGGTGTCCATATCTTCCAAAATAAATACTACGTTCAAAAGTCTGGAGTCTGTCTGTTTTTTTTTTTTTTTTCTTTATTCAGCAAAGATGTATTAAATTGACCAAAAGTGACAATAAGACATTTAAAATGTTACAAAAGATTAGTATTTCACATAAATGCTGTTTTTTTTTTGTTGTCATTTCCCGACAGAAGTATAACAGCACAACCTATTTTCACTTGATAATAATAGAAACGACTGAGCGCACTCAGCATATTAGAATGATTTCTGAAGGATCATGTGACATTGAAGACTGGAGTAATGATGCTGAAAATTCAGCTTTGCCATTAAAGGAATGTGTTAAATTTAAAATATTTGCGAATAGAAATAGTTACGTTTCTATAATATACACAATTTTTATTGTATTTTTGATCAAACAAATACAGCCTTGGTGAGCGTATGAGACTTTCAAAAATGTCTTCTTTCAAAGACATTAAAAAAATCTGACCAACCTCAAATTTTGTAATGGTAGTGCAAGTTCATAAGTAGTTAACCAGTTAACCAATAGGTCAGTGCACACCCTACAGCACCCTTAAGAAGGCACTTTCAGTGGTGTGTGTTGTAAAAGTTTGGTTTTTCCTGGTGTTCTGCAGCACAGCTCCTGCAATAGTCATCTCAAAAGAGACCCCACACCTGTCCACCCCGGATGTGTGACTCAGCAGGGCTCACACACTCTTTACACATGTGGTTGTAACTCCACATGAAGAACACACACACACACTGTTAGAGCAGAATATCACACCCCAAAACCTTACAGATATGGCCATGCCAGTACAAACCTCACATTCATACAAACATTACTGTAAGGATTTATATGTTAGCATCAATATATTTTTGACATAAAAAATTCTATACATTAACAGTGAACCATAGTATTTGTATAAATGAATACAAACCAACATAAATGCTGTGTGTACTGTACAACATAAAACGTAATGAATCAAGAGTGCAGCAGCCTCATAAACCTCATCATTTTCAAATCATTTTTGTCCTAAGCTAGTTTGTGTACAAAGAGGAGCGTTGTCGTCTCAGCTGGAGATGTCAAGCTCTCCACTCACTGCGAGGTCCGGCAACGCAGGCCCCATCTGTCGCCTCCACCAACCTGCACCAACTCGGAGTGGCCCGAGGCCGACTCGCAGGATTAATGCACACATCCTGAACTGGGTTAGGGAGAGAGAACGTGGGCTCAGCCTGTGGGACCTGGCACAGCCAACGTGCCACATTCCCTCTCACAATGCTGCATTATCCACCACCGCACAGCAACCTTGGCAGGGAGCTGAAAAGAAATCCTGAAGGAGGACGGATGTGACACTGGTACTTTTAACATCGATGCGTCCTCCAGAAGGCCTCTTGATTATGTCCATGTATTTAGCATGGATTTTTGCAGAAAATGCTTCTGTATTCGTAGGTTATTAGATGTTTGTGATGAGGGCCACGGGCTGCTGAATGGCTACTGAATATCAGATCACATGTATGTAAACTGACAAACAAGAAGTATTTTTGCAACCGAGTAAACACTACAGGCACTTTTTAAGGCCGTAAGTGGCAGTCTTGGCTCGCTTGGTAAATATGTAGGATAAGACATGAAGAAAACCCCATTTTACATGAATTCCATCTTTTTTTAAAGGAATTTTATAGAAATGTATGGATTTCGGGTCTTCTAAACTGTTATCATTAACTAAAACTAAAACTAAAACTATTAGAAATTGTTTTGTTGAAATAAAGCTGAAAGATATAAATATTATATGAAGAAAATTTAACTTAAACAACTTAAATGAAAATTAAAAATGTTGCCTTTGGCAAAAAAACTGAAATCAAATCATTTAAGTTGAAGTACTAAAGTTACTAAAACCAAAACTAAATAATATAATAGTAAAGTAATACACATAATATAAACAAATATAAAATAATTACAGCTACAATAATGTACAAATATAAAATAGAATAATAAACTGACAAAGCAAACATTTTTTACTCAAAGTGCATAGTAATTTCCAAATATTACAAAAGACATGCGCAATAATAATTGAATTACATTACATTTTCAGAAGACCAAAATGGATTTTCTTGTCAAATAATCTATATCAAACACCAACAACACATGCTAACGAAAGTACTAAAACTAAAGAAACGTTAATGAAAACTGAATAGGAAAATGGAACCAATTCAAAATATTTCATAAATCATATATAGAATCTGTAATAATACCATAACACAGCTTCTAAATGCTAAAGGTAATGTAACATAATTTTTTCCAGACCGAAATCCTGTCAGGTTTGATGCATATTACAACTTGTCATTTGGCATCACTTGCACATTTAAGCACATATATAATATTTATTGAAAGAGACTGTGATATATTTGGAAGTATAGCTACAATATATATATCTATAATATATAGAGAATGTGTGTGTTGGTGTGTGTTGTGGTGGGTGTGTACATAGTATATATTTCTAGTTTATTGTGTTCCTCCTCTGGCAAACTGGCTTCTGGTTTGGTTACATCTAATTTGTGAAATACACGCTTTGGACTACTTACACTCTAAATAATAGTGTGATGATTTGTTGATATGCATGTGAGTGGACTAATTGGATTAAAGTGTTCTTTTATTAAATATTCGTTTTTATTTTTATTAGTTTTATTTTATTAAATTAAAGTTTTAGACAAACACTTTTTAACCTATAATAACCATTCAACTTAATTATTAAAAGTGACTAGCTTTGTTTCACCAACATTTACTTGGAGTCATCCCACCAACAAAAACATCTTCCTCTTCTTCATCTTCCTGTGGCGCAAGTCCCTGTCCCAGCCTGAGTCACCCTCCTCAATGAACGTCTGCACCCAACACACATCTACACACAGCATTATCATT
Organism: Sinocyclocheilus anophthalmus; assembly: GCA_018155175.1. Classification (NCBI taxonomy): domain Eukaryota; kingdom Metazoa; phylum Chordata; class Actinopteri; order Cypriniformes; family Cyprinidae; genus Sinocyclocheilus; species Sinocyclocheilus anophthalmus. Next base: position 54,518 of record JADLZN010004582.1, read on the forward strand.
AGTGCTCCCGCATCGCCCAGGATCACTGACAAAATGAACAAGCTGCAGCCATATGGGCGCCATACTTAGATTGCAGGGGAAGAGGAAAAAAGACAAGCAATTGTTCTGGCATCTGTTTGGCAGTCCTTAGAAGCTGTTGCAAGATGAATCTGCTGTGCAAGGAAAGTTTTTCCCTCTGCCTCCCTCTCTCTTTGGACAAGTGAAAGTATTGCAGGCTGCTCTCCTGTCGGCCGGCTCTCACAATTACTGTACATGCTCTTTAATGTGGCGTACTAATGGGATGGGCGAGTACAGGCCCAGATGGTGAGACAAAGTGCTTTCTTCCAGGTTTCTTCTGAGGTGGTGCATCTAGCTGGATTACCTTTCCCTTTCAGTGCAGCTTTGAAATTTCTCAAGAGGTTTTTATCACAAAAAAAAAAAAAACTTTCTTTGCTAGTATCATTGAGAGTCTTTTTCACATTCAGTGGCCACAAAAAGTGTCTGGACACTTAAAAATTTAGGCCTTTGCATTATAAAATAACAAAAGCAAGCAAACTAGCATATTTCATGTAATTGAAATTGTAAATAATTGAAAACATATTTTAAATACATAAATGTAGATATAGATATATAAATTTATAACTATGTGCTAGTAATCTATCTATCTAGCGATCTATCTCTCTAGTCATCATCTAGCTATCATCTGTCCTTCTAAGCTACTATCTATCTATCTATCTATCTATCATCTGTCTATCTATCTATCTATCTATCTATCTATCTATCTATCTATCATCTATCTATCTATCTATCTATCTATCTATCTATCTATCTGTCATCTATGTACATCTGTCTATCTATCTATCTATCTATCTATCTATCTATCTATCTATCTATCTATCTATCTATCTATCTACTAGGCTCTGTCCTATCTATCTATCTAATCTATCTATCATCCATCCATCCATCAATCTATCTATCTATCATCCGTCTGTCTATCTATCGATCTCTCTATCTTCTACATCATCTATCTATCTATCTCTCCATCATCTATCTTCTAGCTATCTAGTCCTCGTCTCTAAAATTGTATTAAGATTATATACGATTATAACCGCAAATACTTTAATTTTTTTACCTTTTTCATTAATTTTAAATATATATATAGATATATATTATGATATCTATATTCTATATATTATTATATATATATATAATACAACCTAAAAATCTCTCTAAATAAAGGGAAGAAGAAAAAAGAGAACAAAACCATTTCAAATAAATATGTAGTATTGATCTATAGATGTGGCTATAAATCTATAGATAAGTGCAAAATGATTTTTTTTTCACCAGCCAAACATTTCTGGACTTTGTGGTTGTCAGATGTTAGTGGGACATGTTCATCGTTACTGTGATGATCTACACCTGGGGATACTCTGTTAGGACACCTGTGTGAACTCATTTTATACAACCACTAAAATCACCATGACTTCAGTTGGTTAAAATTAATTACAAAATGGCTCAAAAAATGAAGTGAAACATTTGTTTTCAGATGCCACCTGATGTAAAATTTTTTTAAAAGGTACATTATATTCATCAGAACCGTTTTAGTGCACTATTTCTAGAAGGTCTGACTCTTTTGATCTACTGTATAACAATTGCCGAACATCTGAATGTAATTTAAAGACTTCACACTCCTCCAGACTTCCAGTTCTGCTGGCAGGTTTATATGTTTGTACAGGCCGTGCCTCTTTGTCGGCCAGTCCGTGTTGTTCTTGTCCTATTACACCCAGCCGTGCAGCAAGCCTTGCCCAAACAGGGCAATCCCTTCTGGGCAAATATTTAAAGTCAAAACAGCTCTGGCTCCATAAAGCTAGTTGGGTGGTGTGGCTACATCTGTCAGTTGGAGGAGGTGTGTACGAGAGTGCGTGCGTGTGTGTGGACGAGCACAGCAGCTGCTGAAATGAGTCTGGACGCTGCTGACGCCAACACCTGTCCGCTCTGGAGACATGGGGAAGCAAATGTCCAGGCAGAGCTGGCCACAGACTGATGAACTTACAGAGGGCCACACTTCAAAGTACTCACCTTTGTGCATGTGTGCCTTGCCTGCCAACAAATACTGAGTTACAGTCATTTTGACTTCAACAATGGATACGATTTAAAGGAACATTCCGCGTTCAACACAAGTTAAGCTCAATCCACAGCATTTATGGCATAATGTTGATTATCACAGGAAATTATTTTCTCTTATCGTCCTGATGTTATTTATTTATTTATCTATCTATCTATTTATCTATCTAGCTATCTATCTATCTATCTATCTATCTATCTATCTATCTATCTATCTATCTATCTATCTATCTGTCTGTCTGTCTGTCTGTCTGTCTGTCTGTCTGTCTGTCTGTCTGTCTGTCTGTCTGTCTGTGTCTGTCTGTCTGTCTGTCTGTCTGTCTGTCTGTCTGTCTGTCTGTCTGTCTAGGACTGTCTTCTGTTCTGTCCGGCTGTTCTGTCTCGTCCCGGTCGTCTACTGTCGTCTGTCAAGTCTGTCTGTTGCTACTGTCTGTCTTTCTGTCATCTTCGTTTCCTAGTCTGTCTGTCTTCTGTCTGTCAGTATCCGTCCTGTCTGTCTGTCTTCGCTGCTGGCTGTAGTCTGTCAGTCTGTCTGTCTGTCTAGCTGTCTGTCTGTCTGTCTGTCAGTCTGTCTGTCTGTCTAGCTGTCTGGCTGTCTGTCTATCTATCTGTCTATCTACAGTTACAGTGAGCCACTAAGAATGGAAGTAAATCGGGCCAATTTTTGGAGCATTTATAATTTTATAAAAGCACTTACATTAATTCTTCTGTTAAAACTTGTGTATTATTTAATTTTTTTATTGTCGTTTTAGGGTTTTAGGCAACACTTGGCATGAAAATGGATTGAATGTGGTTAGACCTTTCACTCATATACGGTGGTGAGTAGCTTTTTTACAATCCGAGCGACCTACTACAACTGCGGTTATTTTATTGTTTTTATGAAGTCACTTCGTATCCTACCCCAAAGTTTTTCTTTGAAAAGGAGGGACGAATTGAAATCCACATTTTTTGTAGTAATCACCATTATGCCACAAGTGAATTGAACTTGAATTTGAAAAGTACTTCCTATCTTAAACGATGTCGACAAACAGCTGCACGCCACTCCTCTGAAACACTTCGGACACCCCTCTCGGCTAATGTTTTTCTGAGCCATGTGTTGCGTCTATAACCTCCCTCCAAAACCCAACCCCCAGCCAGCCCTTATGCCCCACATACAAACACAAACTCCACAAGTTTCCCCCCAAAAAGCAACAGCCAGTACTCTAAACTCATAAACACCCCCTGCACACACAGCCAGCCCCCATCTGGCGGCCCCTGGCCCTGCCCCCGTTGGAGCTGGGGGCTGGGGTGGAGCTGAGGTCAGGGATCAGGCAGACGTTGGCCCTTTGCTCAACAGCTGCCCGTGTTCACAAGCCAGGAGGAGGAAGTGGCAGCCGCCACTGCAGCAGCAGCACATCTGCTCTAATGAGTGTGTCAAAGCCACTAATGCACAGACACACACACACTGATCTGGCCCTCCCCTGACCTTCTCTTCACACACTCAGCACACCATCAGGCCAGAATGGAGCCCTTTGTGTGGCAGTGTGTTTGTGTGTGGTGTTTCGTGAAAGGTTCAGAGCTGTGTTGTGTAATGAGTCCGCTGTGACAAGAGGAAGAACTGCAAAGACATTTAAATTCATGACACACACACACACACACATACTCTGTGAGGGGTCTGAAGGACATTAACAAGCAAACAAATTTTTTTTGAAGTTTTAAAACAAAGATTATTGTTTGTTTGTTTACCTTTATTGTTCCCCTTTAGGGGAAACTAGTTTTGCAGCAGTATGTCACAACACATACAGACAATACATAATCTACAGACAATACAATCATAATAAAACATATCTCACCAATCAAATGAAGAATTCATCAAACCAATAGCCACTGAAAGAAAGAAACCCTTAAAACGTTTTGTTCTTCCATCAGGTACTCTAAACCGACACCTTGAAGGCAACAGCTGAAATTCTTTAGTGGATGATCCAAATTCCTTAAAATTGAGTGTGCCTTGGTTAAAACCTGTCTATGATCAATTTCAATGGGTTAACTTTGACTCATTCCCATAACTTTCCTGCCACTTTGACAAGACTATTCAACCTATTTGACAATGTAAGACTACCAAACCAGGCGACAATACAGAAAGAGAACACTGATTCAATAAAAGACACATTCTTTGCAGAATTTTCTTACAAACAACTGATACATTTGCTTCAAAACTTAGTTTGTCATCAATTACTAAGATATTTATGATCGTCAATCATTTCAATATCCACTCCATTTATATTCGTCAACCCTGGACTTAATGTTGATCTTCCAAAATCAATTAACATATCCTTGGTTTTTTCCACATTTAATTGAAGGTGTTTAATTGAAGGAAGAATTTGCTGCAGTCATCTACAGGACTGTGCCCTCGATCCTGTTCCTGGAGAAGACTCACTATAACGGAGTCATCTGCATATTTGAGTATACGCCTGTCCTCATATGAAACATGACAATAATTTGTGTACATAATATATAACAAGGGTAGCAAACAACAACCTTGAGGTAAACCCGTGGAATGAAATAACTGTTTAGAATATACATTTTTAACACACTGTGACCTTTCTGTTAAAAAATCTAAGATGCATCCTGCAACATTTAAATCAATATTAAACTGAAATATGAATTTTTCTATTAACAAATGTGGCTTAATGGCTTAATGATTTCTTCCATATTTTGGGGACTTTTTGTACAGGTCCTTATCACATTGCCTCCTATGCTATCAGGCCCTGGATTGTCTTGACATAATATTCTGAAAGACATTTCATTCAATATTTTCAAAATTACTAAGTGTTAGATCTTTGATTTCTGCACTAAAATCATGGTTATCAAACCTTAAATAATACTCGTTTATCAGTAAAATGTATATCTGAGTTAAAACCATCCGATCTGATTATCTTGGTATCCTTCTTCTCAATACCTGCCAAGGTTTTGACCCCCTGCCATGTTGATCTTAATTTTGTTCCCCATTCAGCTGCTCTTCCACCTTATCTTTAAATTTTAACCCATCCTTCTGTATTTCAGCTCTCACCATCTTATTAATCTCTCGAACTGTTTGTGATTCTCCCATCTGAAAAGCTATTTTCTTTTTACGCAGGAGATCTTTCGTTCTTTTTGAAATCCAAGGCTTATCATTGGAGTGCTTTCCACAAGAAAATAGAAAAAAAGTATTAATTATTTTGACGTTACAGTGCACATATTAACAATAACAATAAAAAGTGATCAAATGAAATGATAAAACACTAAATCTAAATAATTTAAATTATTATATCAAAACTTAACACCAATGATATAGTCAGCATCAATAATAAGATCTAAATCATAATCAGGTTAAGCTGATATGGTTTATAGAAAGGAGTGCCGTGAATTTGTAATGAGAGCAGGAAGACTCCTTCAGTCTCCAGAGTGTACAGTATGAGAGATCTCATCATTCTCACCACAGTCGTCACCTCCTACTACATCGCACATATGTGTACATTTATATCCAGACACCTTCACCAGCCAAACAAACCTCTAACATATAGATCTGGTTGTGAAAGCAAAACATTCTATTCTCATTTCTTCAGTGATACAACTTTAATGATCTGTAGGCTACAGTTTTGATTCATACATGACCAGAACTTTCTACAGCAGTATAAATAGGACTAATAGGAAGTGAGAATATTAAAAACAAATTGCTTGACTATCCCTAAATCATATTTCAACTATTATAATCCAAGCAAAGAGTGAAATAAACATAATTTCAGTGTTTATTTTGTGAATTTTTTACACAAATTGCAGCCATCACACAGGTGCCATTTCCACCATTCAACAATTTTGCTTATTAAGTTTTATCATTAAGTCTGATGATATATCATTCCACACATCTCACAACACAAGCTACAGATTCATGTCACATTGAGATATTTAAGTGACCTGCAAAATGCTAAAAGCTAACTGTAAAATATATAAAACATAGGAAAAAACTCTTTCCTTTATTTAAAAGTAGCCTATTTTTTTGTGTTAATAAAACGTTTGTGTATGTTTTTAATTAGTTCCTAGCCTTACAGTTAAATTGAACCTCAATTAGGCCATGCATATGATCACATTCACTAATTAACATCTAAACTCACCGTAGAAATACGGGGGGAGGGGGGGGATACAAGAAACAGAACGTTATTATCATCTGAGAGTAATTGTGTACTATCAGAAGTTCTTGTCAAACGTAATTACGGAGCTCTTAAAAGCTGGAGATGTCGCTGACCGTTCAACGTCTATTTCAAAGTAAATGTCTCCCCCTGGTGGCGTGTTGTTGAACCTCGTATTTCCAAAAAGGGGGCAGTTTCAGCGTACCTGTCCCGTTATCGATGACAAACAAATGGCACAAAATACTGCTAAAAATGAACAGACACAAAAATGAAAGTTTCCCACTATATTACTTTATTGATGGGATTGACGGGATTAATCCAAGATAAATTGAGTGAGATTTGGTGCAAATTCCACTAGATGATCATGCACACCCATCAGTATCTATCACCAGCAAAGTGTACAGAATATGGCTTTGTGTTCTGTATATACATACATGAAAACCCAATCAGCAGCAATACAACACAGAAACAGTAAAGGATTTCTTAAACAGAACATACTGCTGTTTGAATGTTTCAACTGTCCTATTCTTGAACTTTAATAATAGATCCATATTTAATTTGTTCAGTGGAAATGTGTTAATACAAGATAACTGATGTGTAATAGATGCTACTAAACAAACAAACAGGTTACATCATTTATTCAGCAGCTGTGAGCAACAGAAAATGCAACACATCACACCGTCATCAATCTGAAAAACAAAGAGTTGTCATTCTGGGTCATTTACAAAGGCTCTTTATATCACAGCAGTCACTTGTCTATAAAGATAATTCTTTGGACGCATGAGCACTTTTGGCAAACGGCAATGACAGTAATGCCCTTGAAAACTAAAAGAGGTTTATCAATTAAAATCCATAAAAGCGCAATCAGATGAAGAATTAGTTTTCAAGTTTCATTGTTTATCTGTATTAACAAGGCACACTTTATCCTACATATTACTTATTTATTGGAAGGCGCAGTACTGAGGGTGAGACAAAACAGAAGCAGCAAATCTGGGTTTCTGAAACAGCCCAGTCATATTTAAATAGACCAGCTCTGTTTAGATCATCTCTAACATTTAAAGGTTCTGTAAATGTACTACTGAAGGTCAGAAAAGCAGATGGCCTCCTGCAGTCCCACAGAAGAAGTTCAAACATCAGTGCGTTTTACTGGCTAAACGGAGTCGTGCGTCCTGAGGTGGCGTCTGAATTCACATAATTGTCTTAAGGATCTATATTTTGACAATCTATACTGAAAGGCATGTTTACTGATATCTCATTACTGATCATTAAAGTGGCTTTAATATGCTTGTGGCATAAAGTTGTACAGTTGAACAATAAACATCTGAGCAAACATTTACATACATTCAGTGGAATCAAAACCTCGGCCTGTATAATAGTACATGCTTCTTGAGGCACATTATACTTATAATGTTTATTATATACTAGTTTTTGGAGCGAATTAAATAGATTTAAATTTAAAGTTGCTTTCACAAAATATTTTACTCCTATTTTTGGAAAGCAGAAAACACCCACTGTAATCATATTACATTTTGAGGGTGTATTGTACATAATTCTTATTCAGAATCACTGAATCTTGAATCACACGAGTTGAGTGATTCACATTTATGCACCTGTCAAATAAACATTTACAGTTTCTTTTAAAAACCGTACGTTTAAATGAAGTTGACTTGAGTAAGTCAATCATACAGTCCATTTAAAACAAGGAGAAAGTGTGGTGGTACACATTGCATAACCGTTGATTCTTGTATGATAAAAGAAACAAAGAACATTAAACATAACATGTATAAGTAATCGTTTTACCCAATCTGTGTGAAAAACTGATAACTAACAACAATATACATCACTACTGATGCCTGACTCTTTGAAGTAGTAGCACATGTACAGCATATGGACTCAGGCTGGAGATACTGAGCTTATGAGAGCTCGAAATATCAGAGAATTATGTAAAGCAGATGAGAAACCGTTAAATGATTCCAAAAAGTAACTGGTTGAAAAGCCCTTTAAGATTTACCACAGGAATGCCATTATATATGGCAAATACTCCATTTCAAAGGGCTGTACGATGATCCGAGTGACACAAAATGATGTTCTTGCCATGGAGAAACTGAAGTGAGGTGAGAGAGGAAACATATGAGGATACTATCCGTCCCCGAGTCCAGAGCGTAATCCAGCCAGTGCTACATGCAGGCCCAAGCAGCCTCTTAAAAGAGCTGGATCATTGATTCCCGTGACTTCCCAACACCAATCCACTTCACTAAAGCAAAGACGGAAGAAGTCATTAGGATCACTATAGTAAAACAACCCCACTGCATTTTAAACAATCTAAGACTTACATGAACAACTGAGTTAAAGTGATAGTCTACTCTCACCTTCATGTCATTTCCAAACCTGTATGACCTTCTATCTACTGCTAAACACCACATAAGAAGAGATTTTGAAGAATGTTGGTAAACAAACTTTTTTTGACTTCCCATGTTATTTTTTGTTCCATATTTTTGTCCATTTGGATGTAAATGCTTACCAAATCTTTTTGGCTGCCCACATTCTTCAATATATCTTCTTTTACATTCCGCAGCAGAAAGAAAGTCATACAAGTTTTTGGAGTGATATGAAGGTGAGTAAATGACAGAAGAACTACTGTATCCCTTTAAAGTCTTACCAGGCACACCCAAGTGATCTTCGATGTAGCAGACATATTTCTGTGCATTTTCTGGAAGCTCCTCAAAGATCCTGGCAGCAGATGTGTCTGTTTTCCAGCCTGGCAGAGTCTCGTACTGCACTTCAACCTTCTGTAACACCTCTTGGTTTGCTGGGAAACATGTCTGATATTTAACTACACTAGATTTTATTAAATCGACATGTGATATGGGAAATGTGCTGCTTACCTGGAAAATGTGGGATGACTTCACCATCTACTTTGTATGCCACACCAACTTTAATCTCAGGAAGCACATCTAAGATGTCAAGTTTGGTGAGAGCTATGCTAAACAGACATATAGAAGGATGCATATAAGAAAACAGTACTTTATAGAACACAGATACAGAAACCAAAGGAGATTATTTGAACACTCACGCTGTGAAGCCATTAATCATGTGGGCGTATTTGATAAGCATCAGATCCAGCCAACCACATCTCCTTTTGCGACCTGTGGTCACGCCCACTTCCTTGCCTCTTGACTGCAAGAGCTCTCCAAGTTCCTATGCATAAGTACAGTATGAATAAAGTGCAACATTTAATGACTTTGTGTATTTACGTGTACAGGTAAAATACGTTTAAACAGTCAAGCTTTTTTTATAATTGTAATAATTTTAGGAATGACTGTGTAACATTCTATCCAGGGACAAATATATAGAAGATATTTAGAAAAATAGATAAATAGACTCACCTGGTTTATTTACAGTAAAGTTTATTAATGTGTACTATCCCTATTTAATAAACTTAAAATATATATATATGATCTATAGATATAATAAGAGCGATAGGTTCTACTATATGGATAATTAGTTGACAGTTTGAATTATGAAGTCTACAAAACTATTGTCTTGCCTAAAAAAACATTCTTCCCACTAGATGAAGCCATTTTAAAACTCAACTCAAAGTGTTTGATGTGTAAGAACAATTTCTAGTGAACGACAGATTGGACCACTTTATATGATGTGTTTTAATATAATATGTACTGACATTTAAAATAATGATATGATACAATGCACTTATTGTCTACATACATGTTTTTATATTGTATTTATAATTAAAATACCTGCAGTAATTCTGTAATTAAGTTCTGCAATATTTAATTAATATTACAGAAATTCTATAACATTTCTAACTATAATCACACTGTTGACCCCTTAACCTAACCATACCACAAAACCTGTCCCTAACCTTAACCTTATCCCACCTCAATAACAGCAAGTGTTTTGCAATGCAAAATGCAAACACTAAGTACACTGTACCTAACTTTTTTTTTTATTATTATTAAAGACATTTGATTAAAACGTACTGCTATGTACAAGCGTGACCATAAATTTTAACCAGATTAGACTACTAGACCATTTAGACTTCATGTATATCCCAGAAATGTATTAATTTCCATTGTAGAATCCTAATATTTCCGGGATTTCCTTGACTGTGTGAACCCTGCCATTATTTATTAAGTCACTGAAAAGTACATCATGAATAGGAAATCATAAATGTCTCACACATAATATATTCACTGTCATGTAGTGTGACCAGTGTTGGGGAAAGTTACTTTTAAAAGTAATGCATTACAATATTGCGTTACTCCATAAAAAAAAAACTAATTACGTTACTTAGTTACTTTCCATAAAAAGTAACTAAGTCTGCGTTACGTTCCTTTTGCGTTACTTTTTAAATCTGGAAAGGGCTTGCTTGATTTTAAAATAAAAAAAGTTATATTTTTGCCAAATATAAAAGCCTTTTCACACAAAAAGTGAAACGAATAAGCCTCAGGCTGAAGGGAAAGTAAATTTACGTCCGTACAGTAGAATGCAGAAGAAGAAATTCAACACACTTCAGCAATAAACCAAAACACATGAATGTTTGTCTAGAGTAATTTGTGCTTATTAGTACGGTTGAAGATTCATCGAAGGTCAGAAGCAAAGACATTGGTTAATAGAATGGTATTAAATACATAAAGGATATTTGTGTTGTTTAACATTTAATTATTGCAGGTTTGCGTCATATTCTGAGTTGCATTATTTTTATTAATTTTGAGGAATACCGAATCTGTGTTTATTTTTTTTTTTGTGAGTGAGACGCATTAATGCATATTCATATTTATTTTAACATCCCAGGAAAATCTTCCGATTTCTATCAACATGGCAACACAAGAGCTGTCAGTCAATACATGGGAAAACAAAGTAACTGGCACTACTTATTTGAAAAAAGTAACTCGAGATATTTTCCTGTAAAATAAAAAGTAATGCGTACTTTACTAGTTACCTGAAAAAAGGAATCTGATTACGTAACTCACATTACTTGTAATATATTACCCCAACACTGAGCGTGGACAGATTACCGACTGACTCTGTTCCTTCAGCCTCATTTTCCTGTTCAAACTCTATCCATACACAATAATCGTGCTCGACTAAGTCAGGGTCATTACTGCCAAAAGGTCGAAATATAAAAAGAGCGAGAGATCATAAAACATGCGGAAAAAAAGAGGAAGTTAAGCCGCTGCTTACGTTGTTCTGTTCTGCAGGAAAGCTCCATCCACTCGCGTGGGTTAGGCTTGACAATCATAGACTTCCCCACGTTCTGCGGCGGATGCCCAGACGTAACACCCATACCACAGTGCGTTGAGGTGATGAAGGACAGTCACAAACGGATATGTCCCTAACAAAAGCAGAACATGACAGGCTGCATGATAGAGACAGTGTTAGCGAAGCTTTAGGCATGGCCCCCCCCCCCCCCCCCCCCCAGTGCTATTTTCATGTTTGTACAATAATAGACCTTTGCGTCTGTCAACCCCTATAATTATTTGTAAAATGTTAGAGGTGCACAACACTGCTTAAAATCACATAACATAACCATAAAAATATGTTCTTTACATAGTAAAGAATAAACTCAAGCAAAGTTAAATGTATTATAATGAACTAAAACAAAATGTAAAAAAAAAATCAAATGATGAAATATATTAATACAATTTAAATGAATACATTTAATTGAACAAATAAAATAAAAAAGTGACTGAAGTGTTAGTAAAGCTGTAGAGAACGTAATGACAATGTTATTTTTATTATGTAGAGTATTTTTGTGGACACTTCTTTCAATTCATAAATCACATAAAAATAAAGAAATAGTAGAAACTATAATATTTTTTAACATGAAGAATAAATCAAATAATAGAGAATGTAGAATGTGTGAGACTGTATTATTGACTTATTGTTGTTGATACTTCACAGGATTTAACTACACGGGAGGACTTTCCCAGAAGTTCACAAATGGGAATCAGCTGGTTAGCACATTGCATAATCTTATGTTACACGTGGTCAGGGAATGGTATGTACTATGTGTTTCAGTGTATCCATTACTCACCAAAGTCAATGTCCAGCAAGGCAGCATTGGCACCTTCCACCAGAATCTTTTTTGGAGGGCCGTGTAGCGCCTCATACATGAAAAAGACTCCATCTCTCACCATGGACTTTATTCTGTCTATATACGTCTGAAAAAACAATCAATGTCAGAAATTGTGGTAACCCTTGTTGTCTGTGTTGCACATTAGATATTATCGTTATGAATACAGTAATTAAATGCAAAAAAAGGTAAAAAAAAATTAACAGATATGTTGTGCATCTTTACCTCCTTTACTATAAATCTGACTCTTATCCGAGTCTTATAAAATCTTGTAAACCTAACCTACGGTATTAACTGGTGTGACATCTAAGCTTGTCACCTTGAGTTTCTCAAGTTCCCCATCCACATCAATCTCCAGTGAAGGGTACATAGACTTGTACTGCGAGGCCAAATGTTTAAATCTGTGAAAAGAGACATGAGACTGCTCAGTTGACACTATGATAGACGAGTAGCGTGATCATTTGCTCTTCCATTGTTTCTGTCGGATTAAGAACTGGATTAACTGTTTTTACAGAAGGTGAAGTTTAACACATTCTATTGAATGTGACATGAATGGGTCAAACAGTTGAGTTGTCAAGCTCATTCGAACAGGTAAGCAGACCCTGACCTCTCTGAGAACTCCTGAAAGTCAGCCAGAAGGTCACATATCCTCAGGCCACTGCGAGCTGCTTTGGCTGAGTACACGGGGCCGATTCCTTTTTTAGTTGTTCCTAAACTAGGTGGTGAAACAGAAAGAAGGCGAGACTCGTGAGTGATATTCACATGCATTAGATACTTTTTTCCCCATGTTGGATTATGGGTATGCTTTATAACAGGGTTCTGCAACCTTTTTCAGGGACCCCTAAGTGGATATAGACATAGAGAAGTGACCCTCTGTTACATACAATATAATTGTACAAAATTAAGTGTAATTTAGTTTATCAACACATTTTTTATTCAACAAGGATGCTTTAAACTGATAAAAAGTGACAGTAAAGAAATGTATAATGTTACAAAAGATTTCTATTTAAAAATGCTGCTTTTTTGAACTTTTTATTCATTAAGAATCCTGAAAAATGTTTGTGTTCAGGAATATATTAAAGAGCACAACTTTAAGACAACTTCAGAGATATGATAACAATTTTCTTCACTGATAATAATAAATGTTTCTTCAGCAAATCAGCATATAAAAATGATTTCCTCCTGTGACACTGAAGACTGGAGTAATGATGCTGAAAATTCAGCTTTGCACCACGGGAATAAATGGCATTTATAATACATTTAAATAGAACATACTTATTTTAAACTGTAAAAACATTTCAAAATATTACTGTTTTCACTGTATGTATACTCAAATAAACGTACTCTTGGTGAACATAAGAGACATTTTCAAAACCAATAAAAAAAAAAACACTGACAGACCCAAGCTTTTGCACATCTAAAAATAGCCATTGAATGAATCATTATTGACATACATAATCATTTATTTGTACTCTCCATTTTAACTTAACCTAATGTTTTAAATGTGAGATGGAATATGAAATATTCATCTGAACTTTAACTTTTTTAATTTAATGCCAGACTTAACCAATATTATATATACTTCATTTTTTATATTTATAATAAATATGATTTTTGCCAGTATATTGATTATTATATATAAATGATTCACTGGCAAGACTGGACCAAAAGGACTGTATCTACTCTCCAAGTCCAGACCATCGCATTTGTCAGTTATAAAGCAAATGACAAAATACACACTAAACAGTCAATTACCAAGATCAACCAGAGTGGTTAGAAAAGCCGCCATTTCACATGACTAAAGTTCATCTCTCAAAGCATTTTTTTCTTTTGTTATGAACTCGTGTCATAACATGTTGCTAGCGTGTTGTATGCGTGTGCATAAATCAGGGTTTTTACTTTTTGCCAGCTTGCTGTTGCCTCTCCTGTTCCTGGACTCCATCCACAGCTTGATGGAAATCAAACACTAGAGGCAGGAGAGTGTATACATTACAGTGAGACAACTCATCTATCTGAGCTCTGAACCCAACATGCCAAAGCAGGTCACCATAACAACACTTGGGTTGACTACAATTGATCCTGTGTCCTTTCATTATAACGGCTCCTGCTGAGAATCTAGAATTACAACAATAGACTACAGGCATAATAATTCAAACACATGCCATTATTAATTTTGATTATATGACAGTTGAGAGCAGTATCTGCCTACTTCAAATCCCAAAAGCAAAACATTAAAAAAAAAAAAACAGGGGTAAAAATGCATTGATGCATCAAAGAACATTTCAACAGATTAATTAGATACTAATATTATGGATATTGAGCTATTACTGACAGCTAGATTTGCAGTTCCTGAAGGAAATAGCAGTGCTTGCAAGGCATCAAAAGAATAGTGTTAAAGATTTAGGTTTAGGCTTACATTCCGTGTAAATAGAGTTGCTTTGTCGTTGTCATGACACTCAGTATGAATCTTTTTGATAAATATGGAGTCAAAGGGAGGTTTTCAAAAGCGATCATCGTTTCCATAAATAAAAACTCATCATAAATTAAAAAAATTCCATGCAAAGGCTGACATTAGCCAAAACAAACAAACAAACAAAACAAAACAAACTTAACAGAATGTTGGAGGGGCATCAATAAAGTGCCTTGCAAGCACTGTAATAATACCTACTGTATTATGTGTTTATTTCTTAACCAAATAATAATTCTTGTCTGATTTGTTTTAAATAATTCATCAAATCCAGAACACCCAATGTACTTCATGTACATCAATGCATTCATTTGGCTTAAGTTACAAGTTTTTTAAAAATTAAATGAATACTTTTATTCAGCAAGGATGCATTAAATGATCAAAAGAGACAGTAAGAATTTCTAATTATCTATTTCTATTTTTCCTATGTTAAATATTGTCGATTTATAAATAAATGCTGTCCTTTTGAACATTCTACTCATCAAAGTATACTGAAATAATATCTCACACTTTCCACAAAAATATTAAGAAGCACAACCATTTTCAATATTTTCAATAATAAGAAGAATGTTTCTTGAGCAGCAAATCAGAATATAAGAGTGATTTCTGACACTGAAAACTGGAGTAATGGCTGCTGAAAATTCAGCTTTGCCATCACAGGAAAATTATACTATTTAATATATTAAAATGATTTTAAATTGTAATAATATTTCACAATATACTGTTTTACTGTATTTTTGTTCAAACAAATTAAGAGAAAAACTGACCGCAAACTTTTGAATGGCAGTGTAAGTGTATTCAGCATATGTTTAAAAATAACCGTGAATCCAAAATACAAATTTAGTAAAGAATTACAATCAAATCAACTTTGTTTACACCCCTGTAAAGTCAAATTTTGCTGTGTTTGCAGCTGTGAATGTAATTTTGGCATATGATGGTGTTTATATGCCATGGGAGCCATCAGCCTACCGATGTGTGCCCGGTCAGAGATGATGAGCCTGTTCTCCCAGCCTTCCAGACCTGCAAGCAAACTCACTGTTAGACCCCTACCAATGCTCACTGAAACACAATCATACAGCCCATGGGCACAAACAGTTAAACAAACCTTTTCCTTTCCGCATATTCTTCTCAGCCTCCTCGAAGAGACCCGGCAGGTGAATGACTACACCATTACCTGCAATCAAATGAGGAGCTGTCAGTCATCACTGTCCAATTCAGGGCTTTAACCCCGAGATAACTTCATCTTTACAACCTTTAAAGGCCAGTTTTGACCCTGAAGTCTTAAATAATGTGGTGTTAGAATGTTACAGTGAGTTGTTTAGCCACAGACAACTAATCACAAACTCATTAATATTCATGCACTTTGTACAGTCACAGAAACTTGTTTCTTGAGTCACGCTGTGATCAGTTTCAGTTGTGACAATACCACAGATGGACAAGCAAGTTGCGTGCTGAAATAAATGGAGTAAGAGGTAAAGATTTACCAATTTAAAGTCTGAAAAGCCCAAATGTGTCATTTCAGGTGTTGGAATGGATAGAAAGGGGTGTAATATTGAAGAGGAATCTTAAAAATCACTCAAATCAACACTCAAACCCTGCAACACAGATTTCTGAAAGCTGTACAATCTAATTTACTATGAACATCAAGCATTTCCAATACATCATACTAATCTACAGTGCTGATATATGAATCAGAAGGCCAAAACTCAGTAATGACCATTAGCAAAATTGGATTTTTGCAAATAAAGTGCATAGATTGCACTCAGCTATATTAGTCTGGATATGCTGGCCAACATCCAAACACTCTAACAGGAAGCTGTGGTGCTGTTTTCAAAGCACGGACTACCAGAAGATGCTGCACTGGTTGCATGAGAATGTGCACAACTCATATAAGACACTATCCAAATGGAGAGAGGGAATTAGACATGCTCACCAATGAAGGCAGTGACCTTAGGGTTGATAATCCCACTGGGTAGAAGGTGGAAGTCATATTCCACTGAATCAACCACGACTGTGTGTCCTGCATTGTTGCCTCCCTACAGGAGAGAAGAAACACAAAGACTTTTCAATCCTTGAGAAGATACCATACAAATCTAGTAAAGTTCACACCAAAATTCTGTCTTACCCCACATCGTCCAAAAAATTATGACTGACTGACTTCTGTGGAACATAAAAGATGTTTTGATAAATGCCTCAGTGTTATTGTCCATACAATGGAAATCAACACCATCCAATGTTGTTTGGACCTCAGATATCATCTTCTGCATTCCACAGAAGTACGTACGTTTTGGGTGAACTATCTCTTTGGGTGAACTATCCTAAGCATTACTATGTTATGGTACAGACATGCTTTGACATGCAGTTGTGAAATGGAAAATTTGAAGCATGTAAACAACACTGATTTTGGTTGTTAGGTGTGGATTTAATGTGAGAACAGCTCTATTGTTCAATTATACAAGATACAAGTAGAAATCCAAGTGGAACCCTTGTGGGAAAATTTGTTGTATCCTTCAGAATAGACTTTAACATGGTAAAATGCATTAAACAGAGCTAAAATGACTACATTCTTATTTGTGGCTTAAAGCACAATGAAATTAACCTCTTATAAATGAAAGTGCAAAGGGTGAGGCATGAACACATTTCAGTTCTGCCGAGTTCCATTTGTTCCATTTTCATTTTATTTGTCATTCCTTTAAGCTGTAAAATTACATAAAGAATGCCAACTTGATTCCTTCCTTGTTGACACGTGACCAAAGAGCAGGCAACCATAGATTACAGAGCACACTTGGCCCGCCGACTGTTACCATCCTCAAGAATAATTAAGAGTCCTCGCATGTGTCCGTTTTCAACATGGCGTCAATCAGTTCTGACCTCATGTCACATCTGAGGGAGTTCTCACAAAGTGTGTTCAATAAATCAGTCTTTAATCCGGCAAGGACCAGGGTAGAGCTATTTCAGGACAGGTCTACTTTGACCAGTTTAATAGTGTGTGTGTGGATGCCTATCCTTTTTAGATCAATTTACGATGTTCTCATACCCATGGTGACCAAAAGCATTGCTGGAGGCACTTAGCATTACTATTATAGGCTCCAATTACAAGGATGATTTGATTCAAAGGGCCCAGCCTGGGAGTTTTTTTTTCTTTAAACTTATACATCACATTGTTCTTAGCAGCATGCCGACACTTCAGAAACTTGGGAAGTATTGGCTTCATGTAATATTTTGGACAATTAATCCGTGCACATAGTATTGAGATAAGTATACAGGGTCAATTTCGATTTCATGTTGACTTTAAAGTTTATTTGAATTGATACTGCATTTAGTTTTATAAGATGTGGGTTCTAGGGAAAAGACATTTAGTTTGTATCAGAGAAAAACCCGAAAAAGCTGAGTCATATTTTGAGGCAATAACCTGGAACATTTCTTTCATATGATGCTTGTCACATTTGCTCTCATGACTGTCTCTGGGGTTTTAGGCCGTGTTGGATGGCATCCAGTGTTCCAAACCTGGCATGCTAAAAGTGGCTAGACTGAGTGATCTGCTCCACCGTCTGTTTGAAAAGGAACAAGGCGTTGTGGAAATAATACAGGGATTACTAGCAAAGTTACCACTTTATTACCCACAATGACACACCAGGCAGTCACACATCAGCATTAAAAATGTAGCTGAAAAAGTACCAAACCAATTAGATGAACCAGATTGATTAAATAATGTTTTGTGTCGTGAGATAATGTTGTGATGTTCTATCTGGTTAGGTTTTTCAGAATAAAAAGTGTGTGCACATTTGTGAATGAGAGCAAGAGTATGCATGAGAAAAAAAACTTTTTGTATTTACTATTTTATTTGCATTTATAAGAATGTATCAAGTTTACAAGGCAGGACAGGTGGCACTCAAACCTCTCTAGGGTGATGAAAGAAAGATTCCAAGTCAGACAAGGTTCCCACTTTCTAAAGGTTTTAGAAATTGCACTCACAAAGGGCTAGTTCTAGCCAATCAACCATTTTCAGACCTGAGCATAACTAGATAAAAAACAGACATTTCCACGACTGTTTTTTCATTTCAATTTCTTATCTAAGTTTGTAATTCAAGCTTTAAATTTGCATGACCTTTCTGTTTCTGCAGCAAAATTTTTCTTTATGTCATAGACTATACAGCAAAAAAAGCTTAAATTTTCATTCACCAATGCCTTTGTAAAAATGCATTATTCCCAGTCAGCCCCAATTCATTTAGTATAAGGGGGGCACGGAGGTAAAGTGAGTACTATTCAGCAGATCATGTCAGCTCCCATGAGGTGGCCTGCTCCATGTAAAATAAAAAATAAAAAATGAGTCTATGACTTCAGTCTTGAAACATGTCAAACTCACTATTCATTTCTTTGTGTAAAAAATAATACTGAGAAAAAAAACAGAAATCAGCTGATAAAAAAAATTTAATCATACAATACTTCATGTTATCAAATAAAGCATTTGGGACTTGAATAACACTGTGTTTAAAATGGCAGCACAATTATCAGCAAGCAACATATGGACTCACTGATAAACAAGCAGCTGCACATTACACAGTTAACATGACCACTGCAACACTACAGTCAAGAGATTTTCACAGAGACTCAATTATCAAGCTGGCCCCAAGGATTTATACATGCCTGACATTAATGGTCAAAGACTCAAAGTATTTTAAGTCTCTTAAATTACAACGGTTTAGTAGTAGATAATATATTATTTGAAGCAAACTGTGTCAATTGCAAAGTCAATATAGCAAATCTATCCAATTACAGACTTTATCTGTAAGAGCAACAGATGGCCTTTCATTCTTGACAGACTTGGTGTTACAGTGGCAGACCAAGAAAGAAACGTAATACCAAAATGTCTATATGCGCTCCTCTAGACGGTTACAGCTCACAAAGGTCTCAGTACGTTCCTGTATAACAGGTTAGACTGACGACGGCACCTGGTTGTCATAACAAATCTGTAGGCATTACTCTGAACGAGTTATGAAAGTGTGACCATATCAAACCTAAAACATTTAACCAGCTCACATACCTGAAAAACCATAAACAAGCCACAAAAAGCATACGATTATTATGCCTACAATACAACAATGTGAAGCAAACTTATTTGTTTTTCCAAAATCTCACCTATAAAACAGATTAAACCACACAAAATTGGCTGACATGAGAAGAGGCAATAAAAAGAGGTTAGTCTGCAAATAAAATGTTAAGGGCATCTTAAAAAGAGGTTGCATTGTGTTAGATCATCTGATTTCTGGACCGACATATCAAATTGGTGTGACATGGAACAGCATGATGGTCTTTTTTCCATTCCATCTGCCTGTAAGGAAAACCAGTCAGACTGCTGAGTGCAGTGTTTTTATAAAAAGACTAACACTATCTGCTTTCTGTCCCATCCATTGCATAGTGCATCCATTGCATCTTATTTGAATGCAGTCACAATCTTGGCAGAATGCAAACTTCTTAGAAGAGAATCCTTGCAATGTGAACCTGTTATCAATGCAGAGTGACAGGGGGCGTAAAGCAGCCTGCTATTACTGCTCTCTAAAACATAACACAACCACGGGTGCCATTTCCACATTTGTCCCTAAAAGTTCTCTCTTGACAAATCTAAACATTATGTTATATAGTTACATATGTGTAAACATTTAAAAATCACCAGGTCTAATACAATAGAATAGAAGCATTTAACCCTACTTAGAGAGTTTCAAGAAAAACATGACATATATGTCATATTTTTTTTGTTATATATGATACATATATTATATCATATCTAACAGTTTTACAGTACACGTTTAGTGAGAGCACAGCAGTGTCTGAAAGCCATGAGGCTGAAATAGTGACACCTGTTTCTTTCTGACATGCAGTGTGAGATGTTGACACATGGAGCCATATGCTAAGTAAACCTTTATTTAGTACTCAGAACAACTGCTTAACAATATATGTGTATTTTTAAAAGTATATACAAAAAGATATACTTTGCCTGGAGCATTTTATATAATAAAACGCAAAAAGCATTCCTTTAAAGATTTACTATAAACTTTCATCAATACATTTCAATGGCATTCCATTTGTTTGCAATTACTCTGCAAATACTAAATATATGAACCTATCATCTATAGATATAAATTGTTACAATGCACCCCAGAAAGAGCTATTAATCTAGCCAATTAAATATTTTAGAGATATTAAAACTATTCACGAACAACTCACATTAACAATTGAAAATTTCCATACATAATTTATGGTTTTAATTCATTCTAAGGGAGTTCTAGGTCTGGGAAACCAACCATTTTAAAATCCCTGATATTACCATGATTTTTTATGAGCACGACAAAATAAGCTTTAACTTAAGTGTTTTTACAAACAACCAAGGTCAAAGCTATAGAAAGTTCTTATATAATCTAATATATATATAGTATATATATATATACTGTATATAAATATATATATATATATAATATATATATATATATATATATCATATTATAGATATGTGTGTGTGTGTTGTGTGTGTGTGTGTGGGTTCAATCTATTAAAAACATTCTAGCAATTGTCGAAATTATAAATGTTGTTATTTTTTAAAATTTGTAGGACATCACGTCTGAAGAATCAGTGAGCTGCAGGATTGTGCACATTTATAACACATGGGCAAGAGGACCAACTGCGAAAATAGTAGTGGAGGTAATGTTCAGTACTATTATCAACTATTATTTTAATTACTAACAATTACAACATCTGGTTTGACTGTAATACTCATAAATGCAACACCTTCGGCGTCATAGCCTTCAAAGGAGTCCTGCGCCCGTGTTTACATCCTTTGCTAAACATCCCGGATATTTCAACATTAGCTGATGTACTAAATGACATCTGGTAAGATTTGAGGCTACCCTGGGCTGGCCTTGGGTCAAACATCACGCTGGCTTCAATATCACACAATTCAGTCAAGGTGACATTTGCAAACACACTACAGGGTACACTGCTAGCGAAGCTAAACCAGTACGCTGCATTATAATCGACGTCGCTCGCGTGCAGACAGCGTAGTTGATTGTAATGGAAGCGCGTCGATGCGCGCTGTAACGTCCGTTTCCGCTGTAATAATACGCAGCTAACTGCTTGCCAAGAACTGGCCTGCAAACAAGTCCTATAATCACATACTTCACAAGCATTCACAGCACTTAACATGCATTCACTACTCTCTGATCAGCCATGAATATTTCCTTCCAAACAAGCGTGTGGATGATGTAGGTTACACCGCGCGTAATAACTACACAGCCCACTGGAGATATATTCACATATTCAAGCACTACAGTCCTCATAAACCAACCTGACATCTGCAGACCATGTCAGCGTCCTGGGCCAGCAGGTCCACCACCTTTCCTTTCCCTTCATCGCCCCACTGCGCTCCGAGCACCACGGTCACTTTGTTGCCCACACGCGGGCTTGTCACCCGGCTCGTCCTGTCCTCGCCGTGGGATCCTCCGTCCTGCGACTGTGCGTTCACGCTGTCTGACATGACCGTCTCTCCTCTGCTCTGCCTGCAGCTCCGCAATGCTCCTCTGACACAAGCTCACCTGAGCAGACACCGAGGGCGGAGCACCAATTGCGTCCCAGCGCCTCCCCCTCCACACACACACACACACACAGTCTGGTGCACTATCCTTGTGGGGACTCCCCAATGGCGTAATTATACTGTACAAACCGTATTTTCTATCGCCCTACACATAAACCTACCCCTCACAGAAAACTTTGTGCATTTTTACAATCTCAAAAAAAACAAGTCCCCATGAGTTGGTGTGTATATTCAGGTTTAAGACCCCGGCCCCGCCAGTATAGAAAAACGATAGACCGTAAAACCTGTACACGGTTTAAGGAAGTGACGTCTTTGTGCCTTGGACGTTTCCGTTAGTGGTTGGAGGATTGCGATAATTTATTTAATCCTCGTGAAATGTCAAAATTAAAATTAGGTCCTTGTTGTGTTTGTATGTGGGTTGGTAGGTTAATCAGGAGATTGTAGACAGAGTGTCAATGGTCCATTTGAGATGTAGGTGGCGGTAATGCACTTATAAGTCTGCGATCCCCCGTAAAGCAAGAAGAAGAAGAAGAAGAGCAGGGAATGTTGGCAGGAAATGGATTTGATGTATGATGTGTGTGTGGATATTAATGTGAGGGGACAATGTGAGTGATGTGTAAGTTTTAGTGGGAAAAGGGAATAGATCACCTATTATCTGATCCACACTCCTGAGCAGAAGGGGGTGGTAATGCACCAATACGCTGGATGCCAACCGCCGTTAAACTGGAAAGAAGAAGAAGATGGCAGGAAATGACGGTAGCTCTGGTAGTGATCCGGAAATGGAAGACGAATCGTGTAGCGGGAGTGCAGGAGGAGAAGAAAAACAATAGTCAAGGATAATTTACGGATAGTGGAAAGGAGGATTACGTGAGTAGGAAAAATATAGAGGAATACAAAGTAATGATGAAATTTGCAGAACCTGGTATGACGATAAACCCAATTAAACTGACCAAATCGCTGAATAAAGCGTAAGGAGAAATAAATAGTGCTAAGACTCTTAGAGATGGAAACTTGATTAACATGTGTAAGGACGAAAAACAACAAAATAAGGCACTAAGTATAAATCCGATGCTTGGATACCTGGTATCATGCTCATTGATGAAGACGAAGCCTTGGGTTAGAGGCGTAATAACTGGAATTCCTACTGATGTACATGCTGATCAAATTAAAAGTTGCATTGAAGGGGGAAGGTAATTGGAGCAAAACGGCTTCAATATGTGAGAAATAAAGAAAGGATGGACAGTCTATCGGTTATGCTTCAGTTTGATGAAGAAAGAATGCCAGAGAGGGTAAAAATAGGCTATGTAAGTTACCCAGTAAGTCCATACGTACCTCCTCCACTTAGATGCTTCAAGTGCCAGAAGTATGGACATGTTAGTGCAGTTTGTAGAGGAAGACAACGTTGTGCGAGATGTGGGGGTGATCATGTATATGGTAAATGTGGCGAAGGAGCGAAGGCAAAATGCTGCAATTGCGGAGGTGAGCATAGTGCTGGATTTGGGGGATGCGTTGCTCACAAACATGCTGTGAAAATTCAAAATGTGAGAATAACTGAGGGGTTGACTTATGCTGAAGCAGCCCAAAAAGCAAAACAAAACGAACAGATATAGAGAGAGATAAAAATACAAGAATGGACTGGGAATACTGTGGCTCAGAGAAAGATAAAAGAGGATAGTTTGGTGATCAGGAAAATGGAATTTGTTTCATTTATGGCTGAAGTGGTAAATTGTTCTGCTCAAACAGAAAGCAGAACGGAGAGAATTAAAATCATAATAAGGGCAGCTGAGAGATACTTGAATGTAGCAGGTGTAACGTTGGAAAAAAATTAATGACATGCTAAAGACTCAATCTAGTACTCAAACAACATGTGGAAGTACATAATAATAATAATGCTTTTAATGATTCTGCATTGGAATGCCAGAAGTCTTATTGCAAATGGACCAGAATTTAAAAAGTTTATAGATCTATTAAATAAGAAACCAAACATAATTTGTGTACAAGAAACATGGTTAAAACCTAAATTAAATTTTGTTCTGCAAGGATATAATATTGTAAGAAAAGATAGAAAGACAGGTAATGGAGGTGGGGTGGCCACTTTTATAAAAAATGAATTAGAATACAGAGTCATTAATGAGATTGAAGAATATGAAGTGGTGGTTATAGATGTATATGCAGAGAAACAAAATATCAGAATAATAATTTATTATAATCCTTGTAGTAGATTAAGTAAAGATTTAGAAAAGGTTATTGGGTCAGGAAATCATAAAATAATTTGGTGTGAAGATTTTAATGCACATAGCACTTTATGGGGAAGCAGTAAGGATGATCATAGTGGGGATGTTGTAGAATAAATAATAGACTGTAATGGGTTAGTATGTTTAAATGATGGTAGAAACACAAGAATAGATTTGGTACGTGGTATTGGGTCAGCTATAGATTTAACATTGGTTTCTGAAGATATAGCAAGTAAATGTGTATGGAATGTTTGGGAAGATAATAATATGGGTAGTGATCACTATATAATTTTATGTAAGGTAGGGATGAGTGTAATAGAACATAATGGGATTTTAGCTCCAAGATGGAGATTTAATAAAGCAAACTGGGAAGCATATACATATTTAAGTGAGGTAGAACTAACAGCAGTAGAACTAAATATGATGGAAGACATAGATGAATGTAATGGGAAAATATGTAAAGTATTGTATGATCTAACTAATAATATTATAGGAAAAAAGGGACAATGTAAAAAGAGGAAAGCAGTTCCTTGGTGGACAGAACAATGTAGTAATGTGGTACATAATAGGAATAAAGCATTCAGAAAAATCAAAAAGACAAATTTATTTGAAGATTTTATTAGATATAAGAAAGCGCAAGCTGAAGTAAGAAGAATAGTCCGAGCAGCTAAAAATAAGTACTGGAGAGATTGGTGTAATTCAACAGGAGAAGGTATTGACATAAGTAAAGTATGGGGATCAATAAGGAAAATGGGAGGAATTTATAGAAATCAAACTCTTCCAGTTTTAAAATAAATGATGAAGGAAGAATAGCTGTGACAGATAATGAAAAAGCTGAAATGCTGGCTAAAGTATTTGTTAAAGTCCGTAGTGATGATAATGTATCAGAGGACATTAAAAAGTGTAGAATCCAGAACAAGAATCAGCACCCAGATGTGATGACGAAACGAAGTCCTTCTGGAGACACTTTAGATGCAGAATTTACTATGTATGAACTAAAGATGGCTCTAGGGGGAGTTAAACATGCATCTCCTGGAAGAGATGATATATGTTATGTAATGATTCAACATTTGTCAGATAGATCTTTAAAAATTATTTAAAATCTTTTTAACAAGATATGGAATGCAGGAAAGATTCCTTCTTCGTGGAAACATGGAATAATAGTACCAGTAGGCAAACCTGGAAAGGACAAATCCAATCCAATTAATTATAGGCCAGTTGCATTAACTTCTAATTTATGTAAATTGATGGAAAAAATGATCATACATAGACTGAATTATATATTGGAAATAAAAGGTCTTATATCTTATATCTATATTTAGGGCTGGTCGGAATACAATGGATGCTGTTTTAAGTCTAGAAGCCGATATCAGGAAAGCTCAGATAAATAAAGAAGTATTGGTGGGGGTTTTATTTGATATTGAGAAAGCCTATGATATGCTTTGGAAAGAGGGACTTTTAATAAAACTTAAATGTATGGGAATTGGAGGAAAGTTATATATGATTATGGATTTCCTTCTTGAAAGAACATTACAGGTTAGGGTAGGAGTAGAGTATTCTGAGACATACACAATAGACAATGGAACTCATCAAGGAAGTGTATGCAGCCCAATATTTTTAATATTATGATTAATGATATTTCTAGTAATTTTAAAGGTGATATTGGAAGGACATTATTTGCTGATGACGGGGCAATATGGAAAAGAGGACGTAATATTACATGTGTGTCTCAAAGATTACAAAAAGCAGTACATAAAGTGGAGGTATGGGCAAATAATTGGAGCTTCAGATTATCAGTGGCTAAAACTCAAGTTATATGTTTCACAAAAGGGAAAAAATGTTCCAACGGTTAAGTTGAAGTTGTACAAACAGGAGCTGGAGCAAGTCTCAGTAGTTAAATATCTCGGTGTTTGGATGGAATCTAGATTGACATTTTCAATGCACATTAAAAAACTGATTAAGAAATGTAAAACAGGAGTAAATATTTTACGATGTCTATCTGGGGTAGAATGGGGAGCTTGTAGCTTGTCATTGAAAATAATTTATTGTACATAAATCAAACCAAGTTTAGATTATGGAAGTATTATTTACGAATTTGCATCTAAAACCACACTCAAAAAAATTTAAACTATACAGAATCAAGCTCTTAGAATATGTTGTGGTGCGTTCAAAACATCTCCCATTGCAGCCATGCAGGTAGAAGTTGGGGAAGCTCCTTTATTCCTTCGTAGGTATAAATTAAGAATGAATTATTGGGTTAATCTAAAAGGACATAAAGAGAGTCATCCAGTAAAGGGTGTGATTGAAGAATGCTGGGAGCATGGAAACAAAAATATTAAAAGCTTTGGATGGATTGCTAAAAGGGAAGCACAAGTTGTTTGGTATTGCAGACTGTGATGTTAGCTCTACTGTGATATTATCCAGTATACCACCGTGGATTTTTCCTATGCCAATAGTCGATTTTCAAATACAAATAAAAATTAAGATTGACAAAGAAACCCCTAAGAACATTATATTGCACAGCAGTATTTAGATCAGACTTATCCATAGTGGTTACATATATATATATTCAGACCCCCTTAAATTTTTCACACTTTGTTATATTGCAGCCATTTGCTAAAATCAAAATCAAGAAAAAAATTTTCCCTCATTAATGTACACACAGCACCCCAAGTGACAGAAGAAATAAACACGAATTGTTGAACATTTTTGCAGATTTATTAAAAAGAAAAAATGAAATATCACATGGACCTAAGTATTCAGACCCTTTGCTCTGACACTCATATATTTAAACTCAGGTGCTGTCCATTTCTTCTGATCATCCTTGAGATGGTTCTACACCTTCATTTGGGTCCAGCTGTGTTTGATTATACTGATTGGACTTGATTAGGAAAGCCACACACCTGTCTATATAAGACCTTACAGCTCACAGTGCATGTCAGAGCAAATGAGAATCATGAGGTCAAAGGAACTGCCTGAAGAGCTCAGAGACAGAATTGTTGGCAAGGCACAGATCTGGCCAAGGTAACAAAAAAAATTTCTGCTGCACTTAAGGTTTCCTAAGAGCACAGTGGCCTCCATAATCCTTTAATGGAAGACGTTTGGGATGACCAGACCCCTTCCTAGAGCTGGCCGCCCGGCCAAACTGAGCTATCGGGGAAGAAGAACCTTGGTGAGAGAGGTAAAAAAGAACCCAAAAATCACTTTGGCTGAGCTCCAGAGATGCAGTCGGAAGATTGGAGAAAGTTGTAGAAAGTCAAATATCACTGCAGCCCTCCACCAGTCGGGGCTTTATGCCAGAGTGGCCCGACGGAAGCCTCTCTCAGTGCAAGACACATGAAAGCCTGCATGGAGTTTGCTAAAAAAAACACCTGAAGGACTCCAAGATGGATGGTGAGAAATAAGATTCTCTGGTGATGAGACCAAGATAGAACTTTTTGACCTTAATTATAAGCGGTATGTGTGGAGAAAACCAGGCACTGCTCATCACCTGTACAATACAGTCCCAACAGTGAAGCAAGGTGGTGGCAGCATCATGCTGTGGGGGTGTTTTTCCAGCTGCAGGGACAGGACGAATGGTTGCAATCGAGGGAAAGAAGAATGCGGCCAAGTACAGGGATATCATGGACGAAAACCTTCTCCAGAGTGCTCCGGACCTCAGACTGGGCCGAAGGTTTACTTTCCAACAAGACAATGACCATAAGCACACAACTAAAATAACGAAGGAGTGGCTTCACAAAAACTCTGTGACTTTTCTTGAATGGCCCAGCCAGAGCCCCTGACTTAAACCCAATTGAGCATCACTGGAGAGACCTAAAAATGGCTGTCCACTAAAGTACCATCCAAACGCAGAACTGGAGAGATTGCAGGGAGGAATGGCGCAGAGGAATCCCCAAATCCAGGTGTGAAAAACTTGTTGCATCTTTCCCAAAAGACTCATGGCTGTATTAGATCAAAAGGTTGCTTCTACTAAATACTGAGCAAAGGGTCTGAATACTTGGGACCATGTGATATTTCAGGTTTTTCTTTTTTAATAAATCTGCAAAAATGTCAACAATTCGGTGTTTTTCTGTCAATATGGGGGGCTGCGTGTACATTAATGAGGAAAAAAAAAAAACTGAAATGATTTTAGCAAATGGCTGCAATATAACAAAGAGTGAAAAATTTAAAGGGGTCTGAATACTTTCCGTACCCACTGTATATATATACTGATGGTTCTAAAGACCCTATCTCTGGTAGAACAGCTGCTGCAGTATTTATTCCAAAATTTCAAACTAGTATTAAGAAAAGAATAACTGATCATGTATCCATGTACACAGCAGAATTAATTGGCATGGTGGTAGCACTCCAGTGGGTAGAAGATGTAAAACCAAGATTAGTAGTAATATGTTCTTACTCTTATGCAGCAATATTGAGCCTTGCAAGTGGAGTAAAAACATCAAGGCAAGACATTATATATGAGATTCTTGCAAGTTTGTTAAGAATAAGTAAATGTAAGCTTAATAACATTTTTGTGGGTTCCCGCTCGTGTGGGAGTGGAGGCTAATGAAGTGGTTGATAAGCTTGCTAAGCAAGCTCTTAAACACTCAGAAATAGATATTCAGTGAATTAGCAAAAATTAGGTAAAGGGGGGAAAATTAAAAGAAGGCATAAACAAAAAATGGCAGAGGTATGGAACTGTGATAGCAAGGCGACAAATTATATATTCAGCAGCAGGTAGGAAATGGAAGAAGTGTTTTTAGGAATAGGAAATAAGATACAATTATTTCTCGCATCCGAATAGGGCATACTAGATTAAATCACTCTCTGTTTAATGTAGGAAAACATGAAACTGGTCAATGTATTTTTTGTAATCAGGCAGAAACAACAGAGCATAATAAAAATGTTTTCATAAAATGTAAAAAATATGAAAAAGAAAGGTTAAAACTCATTAAGGAAGTAAGAAACATGGTTGTTGAATCATTTAATTTGTCAAGCCTTTTGAAAAAGCATGCAGAACAAGGTAAAATATATGGTGATATTGTTAAATACATTAAAGATGGATTAATCAGGAGAATTTAGGATTGGTATGTATATATAGATATATTATATATATATTATATATATTTTATATATAATATATATATATATATATAGATATAAGATGTGTGTATGTATGTTACAGATATTAGTTGATTATTAGTGCTTCACACTCCAGTCCAGTTGGTGGCGGTAAATGCACCAGAAGTTGGTTTGCCATCCGCCATGCAACGTTATTAGAAGAAGAAGGTGGTCCTTGTTGCTCCCTCTGGCCCGGAATGGATAGCAACTATAGGATATAACTTGCAGCACACATTTTGATTCAGGTAAGTAAATGTCATTTTGTTTTTTCATTTGTTTATTTGCATTTCTTTACGTTAACTCTTCAAGTATGATGCAGCATAAATAAAGATAGCATTGTGGTTTTCGTCATTGTTTACAGGGTTGGGCAAAGATACATCAAAATGTATTTTCAAATAAAATACCAAATACCTTTTATTTTAAGTGTATCAAAATAAACTACAAAATACAACAGCCACACCAAGTATCAAAATAAACTACTGTATTTAAAAAATACTAAAAAATACTTTTAAAAGGGAGAATGAAATTTCTTCGCAAACCTTCCATCAATTGGCCTATTTGATCTATCGCTTCACCAATACACTGATGTTTGTGAACAATGTTTGATAGCAACAGCTTTTCTCTGCCCGAGTCATGCAATAAATCTGACATATGCAACCAGTTAACAGATCAAATATTCACATATCCCTGTGATCTCCCAGATGAAGGTTAGTTTTAAAGTAACCAACAGTTTAATGTTTAACAGTTTACGAATGACTCATAATTGTATCCTAATTTAGTTACTTGGTGTTTGGTAACGAAGGGCCTACTTTGCATCAGCAACACTGACTCAATGACAAACAAGTCATTCATAAGAAGACAACTGATGGCAACTGAATTCATAGCAACTAGTTTCTAACTACTTAATCATTTGATTGTTAGTCATAAATATAATAATATGTGTCAGGCAGTCATTCATGCAATGGTATGCAAAATCATGATCCTATTTAAACAGCTACTTCAATTAGGGTACAATATTCAGAAATCAAATATTTATTTATCAACCACTGGACACCTATTTGGAAGTTGAAAAACATTTTCGTATTAAAACAAGTATTAAATCATCAATATGTTTTGATTTTAAATGTAGCCAGAAACGTAATCAGAAAGTAGCAACAGAAATTATCAATGAGTATTAACCCAACTCCAACCACTGAATCTATCGAGAGCCATAGAAGTATAGAGGACACACACATATACACTTATAATAAGTGCAGTTGCACCAAGCACATCACATTCTATTACTCATTCATCCATACTTCCTTTTGAATGAATGAATGAATAATTAATAATCCAATGTGGCTGAATTAAAACAATTCTGCAAAAAAAAGTGGGCCAAAATTCCTCCACAGCGATGTGAAAGAATCATTGCCAGTTATCGCAAACACTTGATTGAAGTTGTTGCTGCAAAGGGTGGCACAAGCAGTTTTTAGATTTAGGGGGCAATTACTTTTTTCACGTAGGGCCAGGCAGGTTTGGACAGCCTTTTTCCCTTAATAAAATAAATAATCATTAAAAAACTGCATTTTGTATTTACTTGCATTATCTTTGTGTAATATTAAATTTGTTTGATGATCTGAATCTTTGAAGTGGATCAAATTGCAAAAAAAAAAAAAAAAAAAAAAAAACAGAAAGGGGGCCAACACTTTTTCACACAACTGTATTTGCTTTCCCCAACAGGCCTATCTATGTAAACGATTTAGAAAAAATTCCGTCGATTCACACTTTATATCATCGCCATGATATGTATTGTTATATCACTCAGCCCTAACATGCAGTAATGCTTTAAACACATTTGACAAGCTAGTTGATAAAAAACAACAACCGATTAACTATTAAAACTGATTGGCTAACGCTATTTTCCCTTTGTCAGTGCTCTTTTATTCTTTCATGTTAACTGACGGCAAATCTGAATGATGCACTATTTTAACATTAATCAACATGTACAATTGACCATGACATCATCACCTAATCTTATTACAGAAAAGTCACTCACCCAATGCTGAATGGAGTTGTACAGCTGCAGCTCAAGTGATGAATGTTGGGGTTGGGGGAGGGGTGTGTCTGAACTAAATCAGCACACTGATAAAGAGGTTGACTGGCACAAAAGTATTTTATGTATTTTGAAAATACAAAAATACTAATCTTAAATGTATTTAAATACAAATTACATTTGATTTTTGCCGAAGGCTTTAAAATACAAAATAGTATTTTGTATTTCAAATACGTATTTAAAATACATGTATCTGAAATACTGCCCATCCCTGATTGTTTGCATATGCACCTAGCGTTTTGGTTCGTGTGTAGTGAAAAAAAGGCAAGTTTTATTTCCTTTCTATTGCTAAGTGGCCTATAATTAAGTATGAGTTCACATTAGTTGTTTGCTATCTTGTCAGCAGAAAAATGCGGTGAATAACACGTTATAGAAATTTATACTGTAAACTTGAATGTTGTATTGTGTATCATTTAACTGCAGTAGTTTGCAAAAGGTAACGGTAATAATTTTTTCATCACTTATTAAGCTTGGCTAATGTTGATTCCAACGTATACTGATGTATTAAACAATAATAGTATTATTTTTAAATATTGTGCATTAATTTAATTAGTTTTTCTACTTTTGTCTTTAGGAAAGCCATCATCTGTAATGTAAGACAGATGTAAGACTACAGGGTGACAGGAAGGATAGAGGATCGTTCCCAAACATATGTGACATAGAACCAACACAGATCATTTGGAGAACTGTGCATTGAAATGCATGTTAGACTTAAAGGGTTAGTTCACCCAAAAATGATAATGTTGTCAGTAATTATGCACCCTCATGTCGTTCTAAAACCGTAAGACCTCCGTTCATCTTCGGGCACACAAATTAAGATATTTTTGATGAATTCTGAGAGCTCTCTGACCCTCCCTTAGACAGCAACGCAACTGTAATGTTCCTAAGTCCAGAAACGTAGTAAGGACATCAGTAAAATAGTCTATGTGATATCAGGGGTTCAACTGTAATTTAAGAAGCTACGAGAATACTTTTTTAAGAAAACAAAAATAACGACTTTATTAAACAATTCGTCTCCTCCTCTGCCCACACGCGTGACGCAGTTGACACAGAATAGCATACGCTGTTTACGTCCAGCTGATATTCTCTAAAATGGCGCTACAGGGTGACGCGGATGAGAGGCGATTTGTTGAATAAAGTCATTATTTTGGTTTTCTTTGCGTACAAAAAGTATTCTGTGAGCCAGCAGTGCGAGCTTTGCCAGGAATGGCAGCAGGTTGGTGTGAGAGCATTTGCACGCACAGTGAGGCCAAGACTTTTGGACAACGGCTTGGTGTCAAGAAGGGCAGCAAAGAAGACACTTCTCTCCAAGAAAAACGTCAAGGACAGACTGAAAATCTGCAGGAAGTACAAGGATTGAACAGCAGAAGACTGGTGCAAAATTATTATCTCTGATTAAGCTCCCTTCCGACTGTTTGGGACAACTGGAAAATCGATTGTTCGGAGAAGAAAAAGTGAACACTACCATGAGCCCTGTGACGTGCCAACAGTGAAGCATCCTGAGACATCCATGTGTGGGGTTGCTTTTCAACCAAGGAAGTGGGCTCTCTCATAATTCTGCCCAAAAAAACTGCCACGAATAAAGAATGGTATCAAAACGTCCAGCAAAGACGTTCTTCTTCCAACAATCTATGAGCAATTTGGTGATGATCCATGCATTTCCTGGCTTATAATATAAGGTCACTTTACTAATGAGCCATCTTATGTATTTTTGTTTAAATTGATACCTCCCGAACTATTCAGTCAGTGGGGCATTTAGTACAATATGGATATGAATGATTTACCATTCTTATGTTTGTAAATAAAGTTACTTCAATATTCCTACTGTCATCTTACTATCAACTAGAATATAATTCTTATGACATTACATTACCCCATTATTATTATTATAAGAAATACAGGTCAAGTAATACAGCTTATGGTTATCTTACAATATATATATTTATAAACACACACACACACACACATAAAAGCCCATTGAGAAAGTGTTGGGTAATGGATAACTATTATAAACATTTAATTTGCATCATTATAATTGTCATATTTTCCCCAAACACAAAGCACATACAGCTGTGCTCATATTCATGTATTTCTTGCATCTTTAAGATGTAATATATATATGTGTGTGTGTGTGTGAGCGAAGAGAGATAGACCCTGGGGCCACAAAACCAGTCATAAGGATTTCAATCATCCAAAAGCTGAATAAATAAGCTTTCCTTTGATGTATTGTTTGTTAGGATAGGACAGTATTTGGTTGAGACACAACTATTTGAAAATCTGGAAATTGAGGGTGCAAAAAAAAATTAAAATATTGAGAAAATCACCTTTAAAGTTGTCCAAATGAAGTCCTTAGCAATGCATATTACTAATCAAAAATGAAGTTTTGATATATTTACAGTAGGAAATTTACAAAATATCTTCATGGAAAATAATCTTTACTTAATATCCTAATGACTTTTGGAATAAAAGAAAAATCGATAATTTTGACACATAAAATGTATTTGTGGCTATTGCTACAAATATACCCCAGTGACTTAAGACTGGTTTTGTGGTCCAGGGTCACACACACACATATATAAAAACACAGAGCTGGCTAGATGTGCAATTTTTGCACATCACTTTGGGTGTTCCTGTGCACCCAGGAACCTTGCATCTTCCCTTTTTGTCACACAGGATTTGCCCGTATGTATTGTCAATGGGAAATCCTGGTTGGGGATGGGAGCAGTGGACCCCTGAGGCAACAAAAAGTAAAACTGCATTTCTGAACATGCAAAATAAAAAAAAAGTCAGACAACCTGACAAAAGTCTATCGACACGCGTCACACACACACATTTTATGTGACGGTTCATTCATTTTAATAAGATTACTAAAGCAAATAATCTTGCCGCCTTCTCACACCATGTGCTCCTGTGACCATGTGTCAGAAAAGGAAGTCCTGTCTTCAAATGGTGCTTGATAGTGACTCCCACACCTTACTGGACTGTTCTTTGATACTTTTCAAACATTTTTAATTGGTTGCAATCATTTAAAAAACATGTACTGAACATTGGGGCATAAGAAAAACTTTTTGTTGCCTGAGGACAACGCTATGCTGTAGACGAGGGTTAAACATTACATTACGTCAAGGTTTCCTAAGCTGGGGGTTGTATGTTTAATGGAAAATCATTGGTTTAATTAATTGTTAATTTATTACCTTAAAATCTGGGGGGGACTTCAAGTAAATATATTAGGTAAAAGAGATTCTGCTGACAAAAAAAAAAAGTTATATAAGTATAGCTAGTAAAGTAAATAAGAAATAACATGAATTTGTGCATTTTAATGTGTTTGAAAGAAAAAAGTCCAATAAAAGTAATACATGGTCAAATAATCTACTGAGTGATAATTCAAATAAAAATGAATGTGTTCATTAGTAGCCTAGTTGATGCAATGTTAAAGTTGAAATGATTTTTGTAAGTCCAGTGGTCAAATGCTGTGTGAGCCAACTGAACATTGACTGCATTTGTATGAATGTCCACAGAACTGGAAGACTTTCTGAGTATATATATAAGCGGTAGTAGGCTATTTTAGAAAAGAACATTTAAAAGATGAAAAATGAATTAAGGAGAATCAATAAATTATGAATAAATTACTGTTATTGTGTGAATAAATAATATGTAATCATGTAATCAATAAAAAAAAACTGTAGTCTGATTATGAGTATTTTAAAATCTAATTTAATCTAATTACAAGTAGCTACCTAACATTTGGAATCTCTTAATAACA
This sequence comes from Sinocyclocheilus anophthalmus, assembly GCA_018155175.1. Classification (NCBI taxonomy): domain Eukaryota; kingdom Metazoa; phylum Chordata; class Actinopteri; order Cypriniformes; family Cyprinidae; genus Sinocyclocheilus; species Sinocyclocheilus anophthalmus. Next base: position 90,104 of record JADLZN010004582.1, read on the forward strand.
GATTACTACCCAGGAGTTATGGATTTATCTATATACAGTGGGTACGGAAAGTATTAAGACCCCTTTAAAT